>JARVZY010001455.1:0-68251 GCA_030686995.1 Artemisia argyi
ACAATGTGTAACATGCAGCGTGTCACATTAGGGTCAAATTAGCTTTTTGTTACTAATCAATCTAACTAGAACCTTGAAAGAGAAACAAGAAATTCAAATACCTTCAAAAGTGCAAATAAAAACTTTGATGTCCCCTAAAAGTTATGTTGTCTCCGCAAATAAATACCTTCAAAATTTGCAGTTATCTTCCCTAGTCATTTCCCTGCTTTTGTCTATGGTGGTATCAAATTTGCATACATTTTTACCTAACATTGGATGTGGCTGCTTTATTCCGCCCGGGTTGACCTGTAACACCTTTTCTCCAAAATCAGTTATTTGTATAGATGTATAAGTACAAAAACTATATTATTACAAAGTTAATCTTATTTTGATTAATAAGCGTTTAAGAGGTCTTATGCCATAAAATGTACACTTTGGGCAGCTTTCGACCAATATGACACATTTCCTTTTTTTTTTTTTTTTTTTTTTTTTCCTGCTAAATATATATTGATTTGACCAGTTGACCTATTCGTAATAAAACATAATACCACGTTAACCCATTCGTACGTAAATGCATTGAAACTGCTTCCATTACTACCTAACAAAGTTTCATATGTTACAGCCGAAGCATTTGTTGGTAAGGGCTTCTTCAAAAAGAGGGTATCGTATCATGCAAAAGGAAGAAGTGGAGTAAGAGTCAGAGCCGAGTGTAGACTGACAGTTGTTTTAAGAGAAATAACCCCTGAAGAGGAAGCAGAGATAGCTAGACTAAAGGTCCACAATTTTGCTAAACTCACAAAGCGAGAGAGGCGTCTTGTCCCTCATAAGCTTATTGAAACAACCCCAATTTGGAACCGCAAAGGTAAAGCCAGAAATCATGGAGAAGAAGCAGAGGCTATGGCTGCTTGAGATTGATCCCAGGAATAATATCATAGGTACTGAAAAAACATTAGTTGCTCTGTTTATTTAGTCTATGGAACTGAGCTATCTGTTTTGAATATGTAGATGTTATGGCAATCGTTGCGAGTTGGTAACATTGTAGAACAAATATTATTGTGCTCAAAGTGAGAAAATGATACCAGTGGGGTTGGATTTCAATGATGGGGAAACCTTAGTGGCTGAATTTGAATAATGAGAATCTTGAAACTAATTTTAATGTTGTTGATTTAATCTGTACTTTATTATTTTTAATAGCAAATGATCATTTTGTTTCTTGTCACTTCAAATGGATGGAAATGTAGTTAATAATTTAGTTTTCCGGGAATCCCCTTTACCCAAAAAAAATGTAGCTAATAATATTGGAACTGAATTGTTCAAAAAGTTCTATAGTAATAATAATGTTGGAATCAAATAACTGTACAAAATTACCAAATGTACGTGATGCTATGGAACACATTTTCTTCTCTTAACTGGAAGTGAAAAGGTTTTGAGATTCTCATTTTATTTGCAACTTGTATTCCTACTGAGTGAATTTCCAGTCTGTTGTTGAATAAGTTACTAAAAGAACATTTTATGATAGTCACTTGAGTCTATTACTGAATGCAGTTACTATACAATGCTGAAAAGCGTCTTCAAAATTTAAACTATAATTTACAATCTTTATAGATTGATTGTATATTACACAACATCATCCATTGGTCGTATAACATGTCATCAATATATAACTTATGCTGGTACATAAATAAGGATAAAAAGGAAAAATAAGTGCATGAACTAAAGGGATGGTCACCCCACCCAACCACCCCACTCTATCATCCCACAAGAAAAAAAATGAACAAAAAATAAAAGATACTTTAGTTTCCAACTTTCCATAATAAAAGGTTGAGGGAATCATCATTATCAACAAGCATTCCCAAATGGATTTTCGTAAAGCTATATGCATTGCAAAAGCTATCATGTGGATCCCCATTAGGTAAATATATCATACATATGAACTGAACATTCAGGAATCTGTCATGTATCTTTTATACGGTTCGTTAGTACTTAGTATCGGTGATCAAACATTTAATCATAGTACAAGGCATCCTAAACGTTTCTTCTTATGCTTTCTCACTTTTGGAGGTTGAAGAACCGCCTTGATTGCCGCATCGAAGACTATCTTCACATTCTGTATTTAATCAACAAAAAGGAGACGGCGAATCAGTGAGTAAGGAAAGTGAAACAATTTAATAAGGCCATGTTTTATATGCTTGCATAATTGCATACGAGCATTATAAATGCATTGATGGCTTACATACAACTGTCAAAGCATTTATGATTTAATGTGTGTTTATGCTACCTGTTGTGTCTTAGAGCTGCATTCAACATAACCCACTGCCCCTATTTGCTTCTTTAGTTCTTCGCCCTGGAATTTAATATATTCAGAGGTTTAGGAAGTTTTTTATTCTTACAGACTAATAAGAGTTTAATTAACAAGGTTCAATGTTCAAAACATGCCCAAGTCATCTTAAGCAACTTAGTCTTTAATTGTTATTGATCCTTTTACTTTCCGGTTTAGCAATCAGAGCCTCTTCTGTTGTACAATTGCAAGATCTATATAAGGTGTTGATACCTGTGATGTCGATATAGTACAAGCCCCTGGATAGTCCATTAAGAATTTACTGTCTTCTCTTAAATCTGCAATAACAGAATCGCTAAACTTTATCCATGACTTGGAAAATAATGAACTTACAAGGTATCAGTTTTTGTATATAAAAGTTTTGATACTTATGACGAAGGTTGCAAGTGTTAAATAAAGACCCTTGATTTAAAAGCTTATGACGTTTATGTCTTTGGCTAAGACACATTTATCTTGATTTGCTGATAAGTTCTATAAAATGCGATAACTTTTGCGAGTATTGAGGAAAAGAAAGAACCACCAACCTAATTTAGTCCCCACAAGGACAATGGGCACTAATGGGGCATAATGGCGAAGCTCTGGGATCCACTGATCGATTCCATCAAGGGCCCGAAAAGAAGAGACATGAAATAAAAATCAGGAAAAGTGAGGAATTCATAATTTGAACCACATATACAAATATAGTGTGTAGAAATATAGCAAAAGTTAGAGTAGGAATTTTTTTCATCGGTTTTATGTGAGAAGAAATGACCTATGCTATACTGAGTGTCATTTACTTGTTACGCTAAAAAATGTAAACAAGACCTAAAAACATGATAATACAATCGGATGGAACATGAACATACCTTTTTAGAGATGTTCTCGAAGCTAGGCTTACTTATTAAAGAGAAAGCAAGGATGAAAACATCAGCTCCTCTATAGCTGAGAGGCCTTAATCTATTGTAGTCTTCTTGGCCTATATATATAAAAGTAAAAGTAAAATTTCAGCTATGTTACAAGAGAAATGCAGGCAGGCCATAAAGTTATCCGTGTTAAATAAGTGCTCTTAATGGCTTGCAATGTATCAAACTTAACACTCATTGGCAATCTTAATATAGATTGTATATGGATCATTGGTTTAAGAACAATTTATTAGACGATAGATGACCCAACGCCCACAACCACGAGCTTATGAGTCAACGATAATGTAAGAAATCTTGTTGTATACGTTATAGATTGTGTTGAGATGGTTTCACATTAGAGGCAAGATCACATGGTTACTTTTAACTCTTTATGATACTAATGGGGCAGTGGGCCGAAAAGTACTTTTAATCGCTAGGGAAACTTTCAGCCAATTTCATGTTGAGGATTCAACTTTTTTGAACATCCTAATCATTATCATGTGGTCCAATAGATTACAAAATAATAATTGTATCATGTTTCACTGTTAATATGATGTAACAAACTAATCACATCTGGTATTGATAACTAAATTACTGTATATTGGGTAGTAAAAATGTACATAAATAGCGCATGCCAGAACATATCTATGTTACGGAGTATTTTTCTTTGAGATATATATTCATTTTACCGGAATCACGTAACTTATTTACGAGTGGCACACAAATCAACAATGTATTACTTGATACTACTAAGTAATGCATCCAAAGGTCTCAAGTTTTTGAGACTGAGTCATTGTGGACTGCAGAAATGTCTATTTTCCCAATAGAGTAACATTAGTTTAGACATCATAGGTTATTTTTTGTTTTGTGTCATATAAAGTTAAAATTTTGATATGTTAAACATATATAATTGCATATAAAAATATAAGAAATTTTGGTTTTGTATACATGGAGTGGACAAAGAAGAGCATTTTCACTATAATTCTTCATTGACGATAACTACAGAATATTGCATCTTATATGTAAAGTATAAGATATATTATTTATTTATATTTATTTAGATTTGGTATTTTGGCATTATAAGTTATACAGTAACTCTATTGTGGCAAGTGATGAAAAGTTAAGCTACCATAGTGATGAGGTAAGAAAACCATTCAATAAAATAACTGAGGTGAGAACATATAAGTAATGAAATTTAAAGATAATTATAAAACAAAAATCAATTATGTTTAAATCATCATCAGTGGTAACAAATTACTGATTTGATTATTGTATATACACATGCGTATCCATAATTGTTAACTAAAGTTTAGACTAAAAAAAACAGATCAGAAGATGTTTAAACAATTTTTTTTCTTTAATTTTTTCCAGTTTGATCATTGACAAAAATGAGAAAAAAAAGCATATGCAATTATGTGCATATCACACATGTACACATATAAAGGAGTAGGTTTACCGTATTTGTAGTTTATAACAAAACCATTTTATAATTATAATCATCATAATAACCCTTGAATCTTTGATCAAACCTTACCAAACCCAAAAATGAAAAACATCATGTATATGCATGCATATCCATATATGTATATGCACATTACTTGTTTTAACTTGAAGTTCATGTTATACGTACATAGTCATATGAAATGACAATGAGAAAAACAAAAATCACTTTTGATCAGACATTGCAAACATGAAACATGTGTGTGTTTGTGCCAGAAAGATAGAGAGTGTGTACCAGCAGTATCCCATAGACCCAAGTTCACACTTTGGCCATCAACATCCACGTTTGCACTAAAATTATCAAAAACGGTTGGAACATAATCCTGCAAAACACAAATTGTTGTATCAGTAAAACGAGCAAATAGTTTCCGAGAAAAGTCACGAGTCAAACCTTAACATGATCACACATACAAACACAAAGTGAGTAAGAGAAGAAACTTACAGTAGGAAAAGTATTGCTTGTGTAGGAAATTAAAAGACAAGTTTTTCCCACAGCTCCATCTCCAACTGTTACACATTTTATGAACTTTGTTGTTGTACTCATATTCACTTTGACTTTGAAGAGCTTGTTTAAATTGGAACTTATTTGAGAAAATACTTGGTTTATGGAAAAAAAGATGAGGAATTCATTAGGAAAAAAGTGATGCGTTATCTTGGAAAGAAAAGTGAACAAGATGCATTTTGTAAGCCGGCTAAAATATAAGACTGTATGTGTATCAGAAGAAATAAAAGTAGTCAAATTTTGTAGTTTTGACTTTTTGTGAAGTGGACTTGGAGAGTCGAAGACAAGTATTTATGGTTTGGCCCAAATGCAAAATTGTTGTTTGAAATTTGGACTCCCAAAGAAGGTTTTTTTCTAGGGTTCGGCTAGTTAGCTTATCACAGAAAAGTAAAATTATACTTATTTATTGGTGACGGATCAGTGAGAAATAATGATGACATGGCATCACTTTTGCACGGTTTGATGAAAGGAAAATTAAATCACATCCGCTTAAATTGAATCCAAGGTTATCTAGAAGTTAGTTCCTTACTTTAAGGGGAGAAGTTACTTAATCCTTACACGTTTTGTAATGAATTAGCTTCATAAAGGATAATAAATATTTTAATATGACAAATTCAAAGTATCCACTGAAGAACTCTCAGAAAATTTGTTAACATCAGACTATAATTACTACTGCCACCAAACTCTCCTACGTTTTCATATGTTTACACACGTTTTTGTCCGTTTTTATACGACTTGGTCCGTTTTTACACGTTTTCGTCCGTTTTTATAAGTTTACGCCTATTTTTACATGCTTCGTCAATGTTTACACGTTTTCGTCCGTTTTTACACGTTTTCATCCGTTTTTACACTTTTTCGTTCGTTTTTGCACATTTCCGTCTGTTTTAGACGTTTTCGTTTGTTTTTTATGTTTCCATCCGTTTTTACACGTTTTCATCCGTTTTTACACATTTTCGTTTGTTTTTTCACGTTTTGTCTGTTTTACACATTTTCGTACACTTTTACACATTTTTATTCATTTTTGCACATTTTTGTCCGTTTTTATACTTTTTTATTGTAGTTGCACGTTTTCATCTGTTTTTACATGTGTAAAACGGACGAAAAATGTGTACAAATGGATGAAAATGTAAAAGAAGGACTAGAACATGTTAAACTGAATGAAAATGTGCAAAAACGAATGAAAACGTGTAAAAACGGATCAAAACGTGTAAAGATGGATGAAAACGTGTAAAAGTGGACGGAAACGTGTAAAAATAGACGAAATCATAAGAAAATCAAATTTTAAGTTATTTACTAACGACCGTTGGTATAAAGGACTAACGATGCAAGTTTAGCAGGTCATATTGGTGAAGTCGAAACAAAATTTGAAAGTACGTTATTGAAGTCATTGAATAAAATAGTAAGTGTTTCAAGTCGGCACAAATTTGAAAGTACGTTGGTAATTTGTAGCATTTACCCTATCAATAATTGGTGCTCACAGCAGAAATTTCCCGGTGTAATGGCAAAAGGTTAATTGGTTTGACCCTTTTGATGTATATATGTGAATGGTACAGGGGTGAACACACTTTGGCAGTTTGGGTGACCCATAATTTACACAAAGTCAACCTGATCCTTTCTCCTTTGATTTTATATTTTTATTGTATTAAGAATTTCTCCTTTGATTTTATATACAAACTCCCTAGTCTTCTCTAGTATAGTTTTACTTTTTATTAAAAAAAAAATGATTGTTCTTTTTCTTTTGTTACATGGGTCTGTTTCTATACTTTTGATCAAATATATTTATATAAAATCTTTTGAAAAGCATGCGCCGTTTGCATGTAATTAATCCCTTTCAAAACTTTACCCATCTCTTCAATTTCCAATCTTGTTAGATCCACAAGTACTTCTACAAATTCTTGATACATATAAATTAAACTAAAATCCAATCAAATCCATTAATCAAACCCCAATATCAGTCAATTCAAAACCTTCAATTTCAGTTTGCACAATTCCAAAATCCATTAATCAAACTCAAACTCATTCCTTACAATTCCAGCTTGCGCACCATGGGTTCGACATATTGCCTCAACCAAACAAAACCTCTTTATTTTAATTTTTTGAACATATTGGTCAAAGAATCAAAATATGAGTTTGGATTAGGGTTCTTAGACCTTCTTGGTCCCTGAAACCGGGGTTTATTTCTCTCCTTTTGGGCTCCATGGAGGTGAGTGGTTGTTCTTTAGTGGGTGTTTAGCCATGTCCATTTAGAGGTTTCCATTGTTGCCTAAATGGAATGTTAGGGTCCAAGGGGTTTCCTAGGTTGGTTGTGCATATTAAGCATCTCCATTTGTCCTCAAATGATCGGAGGGGGGCCTTGCGAGAGGCGCTTTCCACGGATTGTGAATTGTTTGTTTCGGTTGGGGAGGCTTTAAAGGTCTCGGATCAGTGGTTTTGTGGGGAGTGTATGTCTTTACATGCTCTCAGTCAAGCAAGCCATCATGCTGATGGGATGGCCCGGTTCAAGCGGGTTTCGGGAGTTGTGGAGGAGTTTATAGTAGGGATCGCTAGGACACTTGTTGAGAGGGGAGTGGTTCCTTTGAGAGGGGTGGTGGTCGATGAGGTTCTCTTTGATCGTGTGTTCCCCCTACCTATTACGATTGTTAAGAGCATCCCTCATAGTTGTTGTATGGCGTTTTCTCATGCTTTAGCGGCTGCTCTGGGTAAAGTGGCGGCTATACCAAGGTCTATGGAGGCATGGGTAAAACTTTTATTGTTACCACGTTGCACATTGCGTTTTTTTTAGGCCTTCTAACCGTGAGGAGCGTAGGTCTGGGAATAGGAAGTCTTTGCAATGCCATAGTATTCAATGGTTGTTGGCAGCTTGGAGTGGGGATGGTTTTTCTGAACTTATCGTATCGCTTTTTGCCCAACCCTTGAGGGTGGTCACGAGAAAGGATGAGATTGCCTCTGAGTCTGAGTTTGATAGCTCAGCGGTTTGCGCCAATGTTAAACAATGTTAGAGGAAGTTGTGGACGGGCATTTCACTGCTGCTGTTAAAGTGTTGTGTTCTTCGGGGGTTACACCTCTTTGGTATGGATACTTTAACAGCGTTGTTGGCTAAGCATTCCATACTGCCCCTTCTGGTTATGCCTGGTTCCTTGCTCTCTGAGCCTTCTCTTGTTGTGGATGCTGATAGTGTTCGTGGGTGTATTCAATCCTTTCCAAAAGGGACTTCTTATGGACGGGATGGATTGAGGGCCCAACACATTTTAGATGCATTTTGCGGAGAGGGGTCGGCGATTGCAGTGGAATTACTCAAGGCTATCTCTCTGGTGGTTAATTTATGTTTGCGGGGAGGTGCCCTAAGGTTTTGGCAGAGTTTGTTGCTTCTGCGCCCCTCACGCCGTTGCTCAAACCGGACAATAGGATTAGGCCTATTGCCGTTGGCTGATGCGTGGGGATTGCACCAGGCTTTACCTCTCGAGGGATCTCGAGAAGCTTACAACCCCCACCAGGCAGTGTACCTGATCGTTGTAGTATAGTATAGTGACAAGTACCGGGGGATTGATCGTTCAGCTAGGAATAGTGTCGCTAGGATTAGAAAACCTAAATACTAGTTCTAAAGATGAGGGATGATTCTTTTTGTATTTTTATATTTTTTGTGGGCGGAATTAGTTGCTAGTCAACTAACCCAATACTAAAGATGCAATCAAAATAAAATACTAAAAATGAAAATAAAACTAAATTAAACTAAGGTTGTGAGCAATAAGTGGAGAAATGTGTTTACTTAGATTTCACTACTCCCTAGATATCTTTTACACATTAATTACTTGTTATAGTTGCGTGGATGATGGATTGTATTCCTTAATACCATTCATGGGGTGGCGTACTTAACTCCCCAATCCTATGAGTGCCTACTTCACTCATATGTCGAGCCGGCTAAGAAGCTCCTAACATGGGATCATTAGAATTTACTCATGCATTAAATACAACCAATAAAACCTAGTACACATCGGTTTATGTTTCCTAAGACGTTCAAGCATGTTACCATTTGGAGATCTGCCTGTTTTCTTAAGCCTAACATTGAAATCATTCATCCAATACAACCATAAACAAGTAATCACCACATAATCAACATCTAGGTTTCATTAGATCTAAGCAAACACAAGATAAATCTAGCCTAACATGGTGGAATCAAGACAAGCACAAGATATAGACAACCAACACATAGACATATTGATTGAATTAAAAGAACACTTATCTCAATTACACATGTAAGGGTTCAAGGGCTGAAAACCCTTGAAAAACCTGTAAAATTTGTATATGGTTTGGCCTTAGGGTTTCTCCAAACTTCTTCCTCCTTTAATGAATGAAAATTAGAAAACTATATATAGAAAATTGAGTCTGACGGCGTCAAGAACAACCTTGTGACGCCGTCATCTCGCCGCCAAAAGAATCCTCGGACTGCCTTAATCTACATCTGACGCCGTCATGTGTTAAGTTTTTCCAGGCCATCATACATTTAACTCTTGACGCTTTTCCTTGTGACGCCTTCATTTCTGTACTGGGCCGTCATGATTTTTACTCTTGACGCCGTTAGGATAATGCTCTTGACGCCGTCACACACTATTCCCAGCTTGGAAAATTAAGTCTTTGGCGTTTTCTTCACTTTTATGCTCCAAAAATGTCCGAACTGCTTCCTTTTCCAGATTTCACTCCCAAAGTACCTAAAATCACAAAAGGAACGATTTAGGGCAATATTTGATCAAATAAATTCAATTCCGGGCTTAAATAACCCCCTAAAAGTGGTTCATTTTTCGCCTCATCATATACCCTTACACTTGAGATTTGCTTGTCCTCAAGCAAATGCGCTTTTATTCTAGTCAAAATATAAGTTAGGGGTCATTTAACACTAATATAAAAGTAATTACAATAAATAATCGTTCCACTAAAGACCAAAGACAAGCACGGAGGTCATATACTAGCACCTCACAAATAGTGTTTAGTTACTCACATCTCTCGGGTGTAATAAAGTATAAATTACAATATGGAAACGGAAGATATCTCTCACTACCTGTCATAGCAAAATAGATTATCATAGGCTTGGGAAAGGATCAAACCTCCACCACATGGTGTAAGCACCTAGGATAAACTATCAAAGTGGTCTTTTAAAAGGTTGTAACGTTAGGTGTAGGGATATGAAATACACGGTTTTGTTGGATATAGGCAGTCTTTACTGGTGGCGAGTTAACAATCTTGGTTAATTACATGTACAATATGGCGTTGCTAAGCCAAGACTAGACTCGACTTAAGCTAACAAATGAAAAATAACAAAAACATAAAATAAACATAGAATGGAAACGGGGTGGTAGTCCGTATGTTTTTTCTCTTTTCTTTTTCTATATATATTTTTTTAACTATTTTTTCTTATTTTATTTTTATTTTTATTTTTATTTATTTATTTTTTTTGCATACACTCTTACCCTACCATCCAAAATAATACATCATAGGGAATGAACATTCCCCTTACACTTGAATTTTTACATACTTTACAATAAACTAATCTAATGACTCGAATTAAGATAATCAAAACACTTGGAGTACTTTTAAGATTAACACACATATGGGGGTAATAAATGATGTTCTTCCCCATTACTCCATAAAATAAGTACTTTACCGATGAGTCCCAATCGTCCCAAAACAATATGTACAAGGATATGACTCGACTTAGCAACCATGTAATCAATTAGATAATTAACTTAGGGTTTAACAAATAACAATAATGCACTAAAAATGAGTGCATACACGGAAGGCTAAGGCGATTTGGGTGTACATTTAAGTGGGGTGTAACAAATTCTTCCTTTAAGTAAAATGCTTAAAGTTAGAAACGAAAAGATAGGCTCGGAGGGGTGTACTAGGGGTTTCGTGTACTAAAAATGAGTACAACGCTAAGGGTGTGGGAAAAATTAGTTGACTTAACTAGCCAAGTAATATGACTTAAATGGTCAAGTAATTATAATACGGGTTTAACACAAGGGTGATCCTAATGCCTCTTATCATGTAGTAAATCCTACTACACGAATGTAGTCTCACTAGCGGTCTCGGGATGCATCACTAACGCAAGTTCTAGAATCTAAATGCTACCGGTACACTCATAAGCACTAATAGTAAATGCTTTTCCTATCAAATCTAAAGGCGAACCTCACATATTTTGGTGGAATTTTTTTTTGAATGATATGGTTTTGTGCTAGTCATACAATCTCCTATCCATGAGACGCTTGCTAAGGCTAAAGTTTCACTCCTAAATGTTGTAAAAAATTTTAAATTTGGCGCTAAAATTGCACTAACAAGTATTTCTCATAGTTTTATTACACATCCACTATAAAACAAACAAACTCAAGCGAAAGTGTATTTGTAAGGTATCATCATTTTACCCTCCCCTTACACTTAGGATGAACATTGTCCCCAATGTTCAAGTAAAGAATGTAAAAGTGAAATAAGTAAAAAGAATGAAATCAAATACTCCCCTGATTCGCTCGGTATGGATAATAAAGTGGCCAGGTTAGATCTTCCTCCAAGAAAATGAACAATCAAAGCTTCCCTTCCAGAAAAGTAAATCATCTTCTTGTCATACACAACCCGTAAATCCTGAGAAAACAAACAAGACAACCTCGCATAAAATCGGCGGCAATCTACATAAGTTACTAAATCCTAGAAAACAAAGTAAGATATAATGCTTGTGGAATGAAGTTTGCAGATTTCCTGGAGATTATAAAACTTAATAATTCAACAAAAACTTTAAGACCCCGTTAGAAAAACAAAACTAGTAAAATTTCCAGATTTTTACACGTGACGCCGTCAAGAGTAAACTCGTGACGCCGTCAGAAGTGACCTGCAGAAATTCTTATGTTACGTTTCCAGAAAATTTCTGGAAAAACTTGGTCCTACTTCCTGGAAAATCCTGCAAAACTTCATTATGACTCAATACAAGCATTTAACTCTAACAAATACAAATATACATGTTCACTTAATATTGTGGAGAATCATGATCGGCTTGTTTCTTAAAAACATATTTGGGGTTTCCCCTTACACTTAACTTTTGCAAAAATACCTTTATGTGGAGTTAAGACTAGGCCAAAACAACAAAGTAAAGTGTTTTCACTTTTTTAGTTTTGAAACATGATCTACCAACAATAAAAATAAAGCATGCATACGGAAACAAATAACAAATAAACAAAATAAAAATCACACAAACCATGGGTTGCCTCCCAACAAGCGTTTTTCTTTATTTACGAGTCTTGTAGCTAGACTCAAGGTAATGGGTCACTACGTGACCTCATCCCTTGAGATGATGTACCCCATGTAGTTGTGATCATTACTATTGTGGTGGTAGTGCCTCAACCTGTCGATACTTGCAATCACCTCTCCACCTACTTTACTTCTCAGGTTAGCCATCTCATCTTGGTTCATGCTCTCAATTGTGAAAGGCCCATACCACCAAGGACTTGGTTTATCGGGTGGTATTGTTGTTTCCAAGTGTCTTAAGAGCACCAAGTTCCCTTCCTCGAATGGGATATGACTTTCTGCTGGTCGATTATGTTCGAATTCGACATGAACCTTATTGCTTTTGCTTCTTTCATATTTAGCCTCCTTGTAGCTTTTGATTCTTGCCTCCCATGCAAGAATTTTATTCTGAACACGAATGGGTGTCGTGTCAATGTTGTTTTTGAGCTTTCTCCAACTCAAATTCTCATGTCCACTTCGCGGAGTCATGGGGAAGCTAATATTTCTTTTTCCAGATTTAAGCTCAATTTTCCTGCCTTCATACTTAATGACAGCTCTAGCGGTGGCGAGGAATGGTGCCCCAAGGATTATTGGCATGCATCCATCTCCCTTATCATCGATGATCATAAAATCAACGGGGTACATGAATCCTGCGACATTAACTAATACATCTTCTGCGATTCCTATGGGGTATATGTACGAGTGTCCAGCAAGGGACAACCTAACACGAGTAGGGGCTGGCATTTTTGACGTTAGATGGATGTAAAGAGTTAGGGGCATAAGATTTACTTTCGATCCTTGGTTGGCGAAAGCACTAAGATATTTCAAATCCCCGATGCTAGTTGGTATCTCAAAGTTCCCACACACTATCTGCTTAGTAGCCACTTTTTATACCAATAGCCTCTCGAATATTGACCCCCCAGGTAACGTATCATAATCATCTTTTCCCTTTTCCTTTTTCTCAGAACCCTGTTTGGAAGGTTGGTTACGCCCGTCACCCTTAATCCAATTTGTTATGGTGTTTTCGTTTATATCATGTTTCAGGTAGTGACTCAAGGGCTGGGATTTTGGTGGCTTATCTAAGGTCTGTTTAGTAGAGGCTTCTACCTTCTCGTCATCCTTGTGGACAATTGTGATGGAATTAACAAATTGGGTAGTGGGGGTGACGCTTTCTTTCCTTAGTAGCATTCTTTCGGGGGTTCTATGGTTGGCATACTCCTCCAATAGACTCATCATCTCATTCATTTTCTCTTGCATCTCCTCTTTTTGCTTATAAACTACTTCCTCGAATCTAGCAAGCCGATCTGAATGAGTTGCCATATATTCTCTCATCCTAGCTTCAAACTCCGAGTTAAGCTCCTCGGGAGGGGAATAAGGTGGGGCATAGTTTTGAAAAGTCTCGATATTTTCTCTAGAGGGTGACTCTGATAATGGTGTTGAAGTCGGTTTCGAGACAGAATTGACAGTAGCCCGTCTAGGACTTAAAGGTCTCCTTTGGCTTTCCTCAAAATAGTCAACTTTGCCTCGAGTTTGCATAGGAGTTCATCGGGGATTTCAGTGGTTCCTCCAGATGTTGAGACTGCATTGATGGCCGCTTTTATTGTATGATTAAACTCCCACATCTCTTGATTATCGGCGGCGAGCTCCTCAATAATTGCCCAGGACTCCTCGGCGTTCTTATCACACAGTTTACCTCCCGCGGCCCTATCGATTGTACGTTTAGTGTGATAGTCAACATGGTCGTAGAAAATCTGAACTAATAACCAAAAGTTTATACCATGATGAGGGACCTTATGGAGGAGATCCTTAAAACGGGCCCATGCTTCGTAGAAAGTTTCACCCTGATGTTGTTCAAACATCAAAATGTCATTTCTAAGCATTGCAGTCTTCCCCGGTGGGAAGAATTGAGTAAGGAAGCGATTGGTGAGATTATCCCATGTGGTGATGGATCCCACGGGTAAACGCTCAAGCCATTGACTAGCTTGATCCCGTAGAGAGAATTGGAATAGGCGTAATCGGGTTTTCTCTCTAGTTGCAACATCTAGGTCTATGGAGTCTACGATTTTTAGGAAGTCCTTAAGATGTTGGTTTGGATCTTCAGAACGAAGACCATGGAATGCACATCCGCTTTGCACCAACCAGATGGTGTCGGATCGCAAGGGAGTCACATTGGCTCCGGTGAGCTCAATGGTGTTTCGGTAGCCTTGGTGGCTAGGTCGGGAATACTCTCCTAAGGTTCGGGGCCTAAGAGGTTCTAGTGGTGGGTTTTGTTGTGGTGGGATGACGGGTTCAAAGATGTTCCCATCGTCCATGATGTCGGGTGGTGAAGAGTTATGAACAAAGACACAAAGAAATAAGATAGACTAAAGAGAACCTAAAAATAAAAATAAAATCTTACTAGAAAGGAATCTAGCAAGTAGACCTAACAAAAAGAGATTCTAACCTAGACAATAACTATTCCCCGGGCTGCGGCGCCAAAAACTTGATGCGTGGGGATTGCACCAGGCTTTACCCCTCGAGGGATCTCGAGAAGCTTACAACCCCCACCAGGCAGTGTACCTGACCGTTGTAGTATAGTATAGTGACAAGTACCGGGGGATTGATCGTTCAGCTAGGAATAGTGTCGCTAGGATTAGAAAACCTAAATACTAGTTCTAAATATGAGGGATGATTCTTTTTGTATTTTTATATTTTTTAGAAAGCAAGTAAAAATCTCGGGTTTGAAGGATTTGGGCGGAATTAGTTGCTAGTCAACTAACCCAATACTAAAGATGCAATCAAAATAAAATACTAAAAATGAAAATAAAACTAAATTAAACTAAGGTTGTGAGCAATAAGTGGAGAAATGTGTTTACTTAGATTTCACTACTCCCTAGATATCTTTTACACGTTAATTACTTGTTATAGTTACGTGGATGACGGATTGTATTCCTTAATACCATTCATGGGGTGGCGTACTTAACTCCCCAATCCTATGAGTGCCTACTTCACTCCTATGTCGAGCCGGCTAAGAAGCTCCTAACATGGGATCATTAGAATTTACTCATGCATTAAATACAACCAATAAAACCTAGTACACATCGGTTCATATTTCCTAAGACGTTCAAGCATGTTACCATTTGGAGATCTGCCAGTTTTCTTAAGCCTACCATTGAAATCATTCATCCAATACAACCATAAACAAGTAATCAACACATAATCAACATCTAGGTTTCATTAGATCTAAGCAAACACAAGATAAATCTAGCCTAACATGGTGGAATCAAGACAAGCACAAGATATAGACAACCAACACATAGACATATTGATTGAATTAAAAGAACACTTATCTCAATTACACATGTAAGGGTTCAAGGGCTGAAAACCCTTGAAAAACCTGTAAAATTAGTATATGGTTCGGCCTTAGGGTTTCTCCAAACTTCTTCCTCCTTTAATGAATGAAAATTAGAAAACTATATATAGATAATTGAGTCTGACGGCGTCAAGAACAACCTTGTGACGCCGTCATCTCGCCGCCAAAAGAATCCTCGGACTGCCTTGATCTACATCTGACGCCGTCATGTGTTAAGTTTTTCCAGGCCGTCACACATTTAAATCTTGACGCTCTTCCTTGTGACGCCTTCGTTTCTGTACTGGGCCGTCATGATTTTTACTCTTGACGCCGTCAGGATAATGCTCTTGACGCCGTCACACACTGTTCCCAGCTTGGAAAATTAAGTCTTTGGCGTTTTCTTCACTTTTATGCTCTAAAAATGTCCGAATTGCTTCCTTTTCCAGATTTCACTCCCAAAGTACCTAAAATCACAAAAGGAATGATTTAGGGCAATATTTGATCAAATAAATTCAATTCCGGGCTTAAATGACCCCCTAAAAGTGGTTCATTTTTTGCCTCATCATTGGCACGATTTGGAGGAGGCGGGTCTCTAAAGTGGCTATGAGGGGTGTCAGGAAGGAGATGTCTAAATACATTTATGATTTTCAGTTTTTAGTGGGAGTCCCTAGTGGGGCAGAGGCCGTGCTTCATAGTGCGAACAGATTTAAAATGAGTTTCACTCGGATGGGTCGTTGGCTATGCTTACTGTTGATTTCACTAATGTTTTCAACTTGGTGGATTGGACCACCCTCCTACATTAGGTTCAGACTCGATGCCTGTCTATTTCCCTATGGTTTGAGTTTTTATATGGTTAGTCGGTGAGGCTATATGTAGGTGATGACCATATTTGTTTCACCACTGGAGTTCAGCAGGAGGACCCTTTAGGGCCTCTTCTTTTTGCTTTAGTTTTGCACCCATTTGTTCACCAGATCAGGGATTGCTGTAAAATTCTTTTCCATATTTGGTATTTGGATGATGGTATGATTATCGGAGATACTAAAGAGGTAGCCAAAGCCTTAGAGATAATCAAGACCGAGGGGCCTTTCCTGGGTCTCGAACTCAACATTAAGAAAACATAAGTTTTTTTGTCGTCATGCAATGGGGTGAAAGTGAAAAATGGGTTGTTTCCCTGTGGGATTGGGAGGCCAACGTTGGGTGTGAAACTCCTTGGAGGCGCCGTTAGCCAAGATGCGGGGTTTATTAGTAGTTTGGTTGTAAAAAAGGCATCTCGTGCTGTGGAACTAATGAGTTGTCTCCCAAGTCTGTTGGACCCTCAATCAGATCTCCTTTTGCTCCTCTCATATATGGGTGTCGCAAAGCTATTGTTCAGTCTCAGAACGTGCCAACCTATGTAAATAGGGGAAGCTATTTCTATTTTTGTCAATGGCCTTCGAAAGGCGATTGAGGATATTGTGGTTTGTGGGGGTCTTTTTTTTGGGATTTTCATTGGAGGCTAGCATCCCTTCCGACTCGATTTGGTGGGTTGGGTTTATGTGCGGCAGAGGATGTATCTACTTATGCTTTTGTGGCCTCGAGGGCGCAATCTTAGAGTCTTCAGGACCACATTCTTTGAGGATGTGGTATTGAAGGGCTTGACACTAATTATGGGTATGCGATGGATCGCTTGCGCATGTCCCTCCCTGATTTCGATCTTAGCGGTTTCTCTAACAAGGAAACCGCCCCCTAAAGCCCAGAATGTTTTGGCGTGTGACTTATTTAATGGAATCGTTCAAAGTTTGGGAGTGAAGTTTGATTTGTCCCCTCGCCAAAAAGCAGTGTATGAATGTCTCCAAGCTCCTCATGCTCAGAATTTCTTGACGGTTATACCCATTGAAGGACTAGGCCAACATATGTCGGCTCTGGAGTACTAGACTATCCTTAAGTACTGGCTAATGATCCCTCTGTTTCCAGTTGATGAGCCTTGCCCAGTCTGTCAGAAGGTTTGTTTGGATTCTTTTGGCGATAATACGGTCCATTGCAAAGAGTTACCTGGTTTCAAATATAGGAATGATTTGGTTAGCGATGTTCTGTATGATGTTCTTAAACGAGCATGAATTTTTAAAAAGGAGCCCCCCCATGAACTTCATGACAGATCCGCTTGAAGGGAGGTCTACTTTACGGCCGGCTGATATACTTACGTTTAGGTGGGCCGGGGGAAAACATGCTTGTGTGGATCTTACTAGGGTGTCCCCTTTTGTTGGGCTCAGAGAAAATGGGTTTGTTGCGGGACAAGCTGCGTTGAAAGCAAAATCGAGCAAAGTTGCTAAACACAAGAAGGCTTGTTTAGAAAATCAACATGTGTTTATCCCTTTTGCTTTTGATACATTTGGTTTCCTAGCTTCGGAGGCAAGGGAGTTTTTGTCTAGGGTTCAACAGGTTGTGCAAAGTAATTTTTCGAACCCTAAGAAACAAAACTTCATGTTTAGTAGGATTGGATTTGCCATCCGAAAGGGGTTGCTGCACAGCTTGTTGCTCATTTGCCTGCCATTGTAATTATCTAAAAACATTTAAGTAAATGATTTGTTATAAAAAGAAACTACAAATAAGTCTACCTGATCCTTTCATGGTTGTTTTAGATAGTTTTTGACTTTTTTTATTACTGTATCATCATCATTATTATGTATGATGATTTAGACGAGTAAGCAATTGTTGTACAGTACTCGTATTTGATTTGTTTTCGTTTTTATGTTGTATACATACGACAGGGTGTTTCGATTTGTTCTTTTTTTTATATATATGTTCATATATCCTTAGACCATGTAGTGTTTGGTTGAAATCTTTAATTGTTCCATACAATAAAATGTTGTTGCTCAATGAGTTTGCATCTAATGAGGCTATAATTGAGGAAAGAGATCATGAATTACAAGAAATTAACTAAATTCGTGAGGTAAATGAGATGTTTAATTATATATCTTACTGTTTTGGTTCATGAGCAAGGAACCAGTTATCTGTGTGTAAGAGACCAACGGGAACTCAGTAGTTTGATGCAACAGAAAAATTAAGGGAGTTAACAACGTGATAATGAAAACTATATACCACTCTACTAAGCTATATAAGGACCGATGATTTTTACCATTTCAAACAATTATAGGAGATCATAAGATAGACTAATTTGCTATTGTTTAAGTTTGAATATATCTCTGGTGATTTGTTAAAATCGACAATGAGGATTTACTCTGAGGCTTTTTTTTTTTTTTTTTTTTTTTTTTTTTTTTTTTTTTGTAATTGAAAGGGTGTGTTGTTTTGTTATAAAACAAGAAAATCGAATATATAAAATAAAACTTTTTTTGAACGGCGATTTTATTAGAATTAGCCAAGAGCTAGAAACAAAAGAAGCTACAGGGGATTACAAGTATGAACAACTGTGTACCATCTTGAATCATTCAAAGTGAACTCCCAACAATCCTGTGAAGACGAGGGAAGAAAATTCATAAAGAGGTGATTAAGCCCGTCTAATTGAACTCTTTCTGTACCGTCCCTTATGGGCCTTCTCCAATCCCATTTGATAACATAAGACCCATTATCCACATAACATTGATCCATGACTTTGCAATCTCTTGTATACTCAAGTGAAAAGAGCCTGGAAAACAATGTTTTAAGACACTCATCACCAATCCATATGTCGTGCCAGAAAGAAGTCTCGAAACCGTCTCCTGTTTTCCTCTTAAAGATATGGTGTAAATTGATATTCATTCTGTGCAGACACTTATCTAAGCTAATTATGCACTTCCAAGGACTTGGCTGCAAGGTACTCGAGGTATTGGTGAATCCGAGATCCCCACAGACTCCATAATTAGATTTTATAACTCTTTTCCATAGAGCATATTCATCTAAATCCGAATGAAATCGCCACCTCCACTTTGCTAGCATAGCGATGTTTGACGCTTGGAGGCTTCCAATTCCAAGTCCACCATTATTAGTAGAAGAGCAGACTTTCTTCCAAGCTATCCAAGCAAGCTTCTTATTCGATTCCAAAGGCCCTCCCCAAAAGAAATTACATCTAATCTTCTCCATATAATCAATAACATATTTGGGAGCTTTAAACAGGGATAAAGCATAAAAAATTGCAATATCAGTATATGTTCTCTATTTTTGTGATGTTTATGTGTAATTGTGTAGTATACTCGGGTAACGCACGGTAGCTACATGGTTATCAACGTTTTGCCAAAAAAAAAAATTGTTACATTATTGTTTGAACTCTCACATAGTTTTGGTGGTATGAAATGTTTCATCTTTTACAGTATTTCTATTTTATTTATTGGTTAAATAGTAAATGTAAACTAGTAATAGTGTTTGGTATTTTCATGTTGCTTAAGGGTGGTGCTTGGATTTGCCTATTTTTTATATATCAACATGCCAATTGTTCAAGTGCTTTGACAATTTGATGATAAAATTTGGAGTCTTACAAAAAAAAAAAAAAAAAAAAAAAAAAAAAAAGAATTTAAGTATCTGCAAATATAAAAAGAAATTTTGAATGTTTATGAATTTTATTTTCTTATTATCAGAATAATGGAAGTGTTTCATGAGACAAATGAATCTCCCAAATCTGCACCAGAAGATATTATTAGTAGTATGCCGAATATTGTAACAAATAATATACTTAATCATATCCTTTACAAATAAAATATGCCGTAAGGACCTGTATCTTGTCAAAAGCCTGGATGTTTAAGTGGACTTTGCTCAGCCAACTCACATTTGATTGGGACTATTTTTTAACTATTTGCTGAAAACATCAAGGGTAGAATGCTATGCAAGGGTTATAAGTGGGGTTCTTCATCATTTTAAAGGTGTCATTAAAAAGTTTGTCCTCTACATAGGCAAATTAGACTACACATTGGATGATAAGGATATTAATGAATGGGTTTTGTTCTTGTCCAAAAATGGAATCAAGAATTCACTCTTATTAATGAGAATTACACAAAACTTGCGTTGCCTACCCATCTTTTCACTTGTCTAAAATTAACATATTTGGAGCTTTTCAGATGTGATTTGTGGCACACGTATGGTTTTCGTGGTTTTCCCAATCTATTGAGCTTAGACTTGTTTCAAGTAGGGTTTAAAAGGTTCAAATGTGGGGAGTTGTTAACTCAGTCTCCATTACTAGATACTCTTAAACTTACGTATAATAACACTAAAGATAAAATAAAATTAGTTGAGATTGCAAAACTTGAAAACCTCAAAATGCTATCTTTGACATTGCGTGAGCTTGAGAATATGATGTTGATCACTAGTTCTAGTATGTTTCAGCTTGTGCGGTTTTTCCCTAAACTTCAAGAGCTTGTTTTATATCGTTCAGAATGCACGATAAGGTCAGATTGGATTTTGGAAATTCATTTTACAAAATATCTAACAAGGCTTTCTTAGTTGGCTAACTAATTAACTTAGGTGTTTATGTGTCACTTTTCTTGTAGGTATTGGCAGATGTTGAGGCTTGAGAAGACAGTCCCGACCGCCTTACTGTGCCTCAAGACACTTAGGTTATTCAGAATAGATGTTATGAGTGATAATATGGTATCGTGTGTTATTGATATGATATGTGGCTTCCAAAATTTGGTGACCCTTGAGATCTGGGTGAGTGGCATGCATATTATAATCTTATAAAACTATAAATCTTCTCAAAATTATTCTCATATTTGTAGATAGAGAGACGAAAAACTTTTAGTCCAAAAGAAGAACTAGTAGAAAACTGTAACTCGTTCAGTCAAAAAGCGGAACTAGTAGAAAACTATACTTGTTCAGTCCAAAACTCAGCGAAAACTGAAACTGTTTCAATAGGACTAAAATCATTTAAAATTTGGTTTTAAACGAGTCCTAAATAAATTCGTTCTAAACTAGAATCACAGAATTCCAAAGCAAAGGTATTTTCTCCTTTTCCCAAACTTCTCAAAACCTTCTCTATAACCTTTTATCTCGATCTTTTTACCCAAATAAATGCCCAACGAATCTATATGTTTGTATTATAAGGAATGACTTATTGTAAAACCTTCTAAATTATAGAAGTACTAAATATAAGAGTGAGTATTAAATAATTATATATAAATTACTTTATAAGAAGATTGAAATTGTAAGTTTTTTGATATTTAAAAATCTGCCTGAGAGAATAAGACTGAAACTTATCCCACTTGTTTATCTGAAAGCTATATAATTTTTGTAGGGTAAATATCATTATAATGATCATGTCCCAGCAACTTTAGCTCGTTCTACGGAGTTAAATTGTAGCAACATCGGGCAGTTGCAGCTCCAGAAAGTTCTATTAGGATCTATGTAGATAACAAAATATGTTTGATAAAGTTTTTATTGGCTTGTTCTCCGTTGTTAAAGAATATGGACGTTATTACACACAAAGTCTTGGGGTGGAGAGTTGATGTTTGCTAAGAAGTTGTTGAAGCTCCATCGAGCATCTCGAGTGGCTGAAATAGACCTCCACCCGCATTAGTATTAATTTTGAACCTCATCTTTTGCAATGTGAGTTTTATATCTTTTGTAAGTACGTTGATGATCAGACATATGTATTCTTGTTTTTATCAATTTAAAATGTGTCATTGACGAAGAACATGTAGTTTGGAAATGGAAGGAGATCTTGTTTTGTGGGTTACGTCGTTATTTGGCTTGTTTGACATAAGAATCTTACTAATTTTTTAATAGTTTAAAAACCTCAGGTTTCTAATCTTTTGTTTTATTAATTAACACCCACTGCCTGACACTAGTCATTTCGAGATTTTAATTTTCTTTACTGCATGCTATTTTTTTTATTATCATTTTTTTTTAATTTTTGTTGTTGCTTGTTTTTGTTAGCATGGTTGATGGACATGTAGTGATAATCTATGATGCGAACCAAATGTGTGTCTTGGGAAACTGGGTATTCTTCTTTTCCAAATGGGTTTTCGTTGTAAAATAGCAACGTACTTTTCAAATTTACCGAGTTAGTACGTGTACTATTTTTTGTTACACTTAATGTAACGTACTTTCATGTTTTGTACCAATCTAGTACATGATGATGATGATTCAATCGTTTTGAGTATAGGTTTGTTTTTCCGAAGAAATGCTTAGGAAAGTATTTCCCCGGGTCGTGTCCCAACGAAGGTGAATGGAATTTCGAATTCCCGAATCGTGAAACGTGTCGTGAAAGTGGTAAAAAGTAATTTTGATGAGATTACACTAAAGATTATGAAAATAAAGCACAAACAATCACTTAAACACGTATTTCAAGAAATTAAACCAAAAACGTAACGTAGAATCGAAAACGTAAGCTAAAACGTAAATTAAACGTAAACGTACGAAATAAAACGTAAAATTTTGAGCTACACTACTCCTACGGACTTGAAAATAATTTTAAAAAGATGAAAATGATAAAAGAAAGTTTTGAGAAAAAGAAAAATATTTGTTTGACTTTTTATTTAATTTTTATGAATTAAAAACTAATTAACTAATTAAAAATTAAAAGAAAATGCAAATAAAGTGAGAAAAATGCAAATTAAATTTTGAAAATTATAAAATAACTAAAAAGTAATTTTAAAACTTAAAAATATTTTTTTTGGCTTTTTATGTAATTTTTAGGAATTAAAAACTATTTAATCTAATTAAAAACTATTTTAAATTCAAATAAAATTGAAAATAAATGAGAAAAATACAAAATTAATTTCTAAAAATAAAAAATAAATGAAATCTAATTTCTAAAATATTTTTGGATTTTTTTAGGCTTTTTCTGACTTTTTTGGTATTTTTAGTAATTAAAAAGTATTAAAAATTGAATAAAAATGAAAATAAAATAAGAAAAATAGCAAATCAACTTGGAAAAATATGTAAAATTCAGGGAAATCCTAAAATAATATTCTAAACTTGGAAAAAATTAGAAATTTGAAAAATAAGCACTGTAGATACAGTTTGGCTTAAAACTGCTTATAGAAAAGTACTTATTAATAAGCAATACTAGACCAAGTGGACTGAAACTTTGACCAACTGATTTATTGACCCAAATGAACTTAATGGAACAGGGATAAGACTAAAAGATCACAGAAACTCAGGTATGGGGCCCAAACAGTTCAAATAAGCTCTATACAATAAGCAGTTGAAGACCAATAAGCATAAAATGTAACAAATAGCTTAAACACACTTCAATGAGCTTAAAGAAACTCAAAAGAATCAAAGGAGCATAAGCAAAAGAGCAATAATACAGATGGTGCTAACTAGGCAGTTATGAAGGTTGAGCACCCCTACTTGCAGCTTCTTAATAAGCTATCTAATAAGCAATTTAGTGAAACCTAACTGCAAATCCTACAAACCTATACTACAAGCTATCTAAAAATAGGAAAAGCCCTAACTCTAAAACTTATTTAATCACCCAAAAAGCTCCTAGATCAAATAGCTAGTAGACAGGTTCATATGCATTTTTGACTTTTGTTGCTGCAATCATACTTTGACCAAAGTGAATTTCAACTATTTAAATCTAATCCTAGGTGTTGTATTAAAATGTTTACCTACTTGATTTCCCTAGATAAACTCTAAACCTAACAATTTGCAAAATTATAGCTGCTAAAAACTACATTTGTTGACAAAATTTGGATATTGGGTGAGTGTTGACTTTATGAGTTAAGGGTGCAAATTTATGACTGATAAACTGTATTAAAGCCTAAAGGGAGCTAATGAAACAACAAGGACAACAATAATCAAGCAAAAACTAATCAGAATGAGGCCCATCTAAACACCCCTTAAACATGCAGTCTTACTAAATTTCTAGGATTTAAGTTTATTACCACCAACTAAATTCCTAAAATAGATTTCTTAGCTAATTTGAAACTTAGTTGAATACTAAAATCCTATCATTACCTACAAGAACACAGGAATGCAGTTTGAGTTATTATTAGGAAGATTTGAACTAGGTTTAAACTAAAGCATGTAAAACCTAGAAACTAAGTTGTGATTGGTCTAAATAAGCTGCAACAAACATACTTAAGCTAGGAATATAGAAATAAAACTAATAATAAGAACAATGCAAAATAATAAAAGAGAACTTACTTGATAATTAATTAGGAAAAGGTTTGAACTTATGGAAGTTGAAACAAACTCATCAAAGCCATGGAAGGGCTTTCATGAGCTTATTGAAGTGGAGTTATGAGCTTTTAGAAGCTTATCCTACCTTATAGAACTTATGTGACAGGCTTGAGATTTTATAAAAGCAGAACAATAATATTTGATTAAAATAAAATGAGACTTAAAAAAGAAAACATAAATTTCATTAAACAGAAAAGATGATTCCAATGCTTTCAAGAGTAAACTCAATAAATTCAATAAGCTCAAATTGTTTAATTAAGCTAAAACCTATCCTACCACTACACTATTCCTACTCCTATTCCTAATTTTCTAACTGCTTCCAAACGTTGGTGAGGAAAGTGTATATATATAGCTCTGAGGTGCATCCTGGGGTTTCTTTGGAAGCCTCTAGATCTCTTATTACGTCCCTAGGATCAATCCCATCAATCAATCTTTAATCGTAGCCCTTGGATCAAACACCCTCACACGGATTGCCAGCGTGTGTTTCTGACCCCTTCTGACGCGTTTATATTCTTATAGAAACTACCAATCATTGGTAATTATTACTTAAAGGGAGTAATTTTGAGAGTGGTGATTTAGGGTTTATGAACAGTAACTCTTTCTGGGTAAAAAATGGTTTGTGGGCGGGAATTGGTATTTTGGGTGTTTTATTGTTGTGTTGACCGGGTGTGGGTGGTTTGACCAGGGTAGTGAGGTTGGGTCGGGTCTTGATAAGAGGGTGTTGGATTAATGGTTGGGCCGTGTAGTGTGTTGGATTGGATTTAGTAAAAAAGGGAAGGTGTATTGGGCTTCTTTGGATCAGGGAGTTGATATTGGATTTGGTTAGTGTATTATTAGTTTAGGACTAATAAAATTTAACAAGGACTAATGTTGTACAATTCTGAAAACTTAGGGACTGAACTTGACATTTTTCCAAAGTACAAGGGCTTTTGTTGTCAAACTCTGAATATTGGAGGATCATGGTTGACTTTTTCTTCTAAAACTTCTCAAAGGACCATTATTGTAAATTTTTGAAAGTGCAGGGACTAAAATTGCCATATCTTCAAAACTTTCAGCAGGGACCATTTATGCAACTTTGTGAATCTCTGAGGACTTCTTATGTTATTTTGAGTTTCCTTTGATCGTTTTGCTTCCCCGGCTCCGGCTTTTGACCTTTTTCCAATCTCATGCTCGTTTTTGTCGGTTTTGCTTTGTTTTTGTTCATTTTTCACATATCCGTACCTGCACATACACAAATACAAAAACATACATTCTCTTGGCATATTTGGTTAGTATTTGGTCTGATTTAAGGCTAAAAAGGATGTGTGAAAAAACACACATCAATGACATGTCATACTGGAAGTCTGACACGTGTCACCATTTATAACCTGACATGTCATCATCACGTACTAGATTGGAACAAAACATGAAAATACGTTGCATTAAGTGGAACAAACAATAGTACACGTACTAATTTGGTTTCATTTGAAAAAGTACGTTGCTATGTTACGACCAAACCCCTTTCCAAATTTGTGTGAAATTGAATTTTCTGTGTACCTTCTTCCGAAACATCACTAGTTTTATTATATTTACAAGAGTGCAAAGTAAGGCATTTCAAATTTGTGAAACATAATATTGCAACAAGGCTTGATGTAAATTTATTACTTTGGTTTTCTAATTATGCAGCTTTTCTAGTTAAATTAAATAAATGGTTTCATTATGGAAGGTGATTTGTACCATAGTTGTCAGGTACGATTTTACGATTCTCCAAAGCAAAAATGATCTGGATCTTGCGTAGGATCTTAACAACCTTAAGATCTTATAGGATCCTGATCTTAACCATAGGATCTTAAGATCTACTCCAATCCGATCTACTCTGATCCGATCTTACTTTTCTCGAACCACAAACTAAAAAACTACAAATTTATGTGTGGAAAACTAGAAGGGGGGTTGAATAGTTTTACGCCTTTTTAATTAATTTTGAAAACCTTTGCTTGCTTTTAAAACTTAAATCCGATCTTTATGTGAATTCAACTCTTGCACAATATAAACAATTATATGTAAGTGAATAAAGACAATGTAAGTAAAGTAATGAAAGTAAAAAGATGGAAAGATCTAACCGCGACACAAAGGATTTATAGTGGTTCGGCTACAAGGACACCTTCCTTGCCCTACTCCACTCCCCGAGCACCTAACTCGAGAGTTCTCTTCACTATGTCAACAAGCTCCCTTATGTCGGAGAAAACCTTATACACATTTTCTTACACGAATTTAACAACACTAAGCTAAATGTCGAGTTCTAATCCTAGCTAGAACCAATCTTACACCACTTGTATCTTCACAACTTCTTTCACGACTAGTTCACGACTTCTCCATGACTTCTTCACTACTTCTTCACGACTTCTTCCATAACTTCTTCACTACTACACAACACTATCTCTTCACACCTTCACTACCTATATACCTTAGCTTCTCTACACCTATTCTACTTGCACAACTAATCTACACACTTATGTTCACAACTAACTACCTAGGTTACACAACTTATACACAAATGATTTACAATGAATTGTACACTAACAACTTGAGTGGGAGGATCACACAAAGTTGTAATACTTCTAATCTTGAAGGTTAGAGGTATTTTTCTCTTACACTTGAATGGATGAAGCTTGGATCACTTGAAAACAAAAGTTTATGATTATATGACCAAAGGATTTAAGAGAATAGAAATGGAGATTTAGGTCAAAAAGTTAGGAGTTCACCAGTATTTATAGGCAAAGCTGGGGGGACTGAGAAGCGAGCCGATCCCCTTAATTATTAAGGGGCCCCCTAACAAAATTAAGGGGGCCACCCAGTTGAACGTTGCCTAGCTTTGTCTTTTTGTGGGGAAGGTTTTTCTGGAACATTTTTGCCATTTTTGGTTGAAAATTTGAATTCATATATTTATAATGAATTTAATATATTTATTTAATACCAAAAATGATTTTCTAAAAGATATAAAATATTTTTGAGATTTTATAAAAAATCTAGTGATTAAGAAAATGTTCCTTTGATCATAAAATGCATTAGTCACTTTGTTTATTCATACCTTAAGTGATTTGGATGTTAAAGTGAATATTTACGACTAAATACGTGTTTACGTCATAATTTATAGTTCAATGAGTTTTCGTTTTGTGATTATCAAAACATAGAGATATCGATATATGTTAAATAATGTTTTTAGGTATTATTTATATCAACAATCTCCCCCTTTTTGATGATTACAAAACCTAAACTCATCAAGTCTAAAAATTAATTTTTAGACAAGTATTTAGTGAGTTTATATTCACTTCTCCCCCTTTTTGTAGAATCAAAAAGGTTATGCTGACTAGCTTCATAAATGAAGTTAGACGGGTAGAAAGCTCCCCCTCGATGTGTGCCCCCCCTCATTCGAGGGTACCAAGGAATCGAGATATGGAATTCTTGCAAGAAAATTATTAAAGGCACAAGCATATATAGCAAAATATGGAAAACAACAAGCATAACAAACAAATATTAAGGTCACATAGCAATATATTCATTAATTCAAAGCAATGAGTAAAAGATCCTAATTTGCCAAAGAGAGCCATCGGACTTGCTTGCAACAAAAGGTTGGTTGATTCTTATATGAAAGTGAGAATCATAAGCATATAGTATGCTTAGATAGTTGATGATGGAGTGTTTAGAATGAAAGTAGTTGAGCTAGGGTAAGGTTGTTGGATTAATGAAGGTATATATTTGGGTGCATGGATGTTGGAGAGTTTGGTGGTGGAGAGTTTGGAGGTGATGAGTTAGGAGCGGAAGATGTTGATTGAGGTTTTGGATGTTGTTCAAGTGAGGGTGTTGGATGAGA
Organism: Artemisia argyi; assembly: GCA_030686995.1. Lineage (NCBI taxonomy): Eukaryota > Viridiplantae > Streptophyta > Magnoliopsida > Asterales > Asteraceae > Artemisia > Artemisia argyi. Next base: position 28,738 of record JARVZY010001455.1, read on the forward strand.
TCTAGTGAGAAGATACTCAATCAAAGTGAAGTGTTCATTCCATGAAATGGTTTGTTTTTGGAGAAAGATGCAACAAGGACAATTGTGGACATGGTTTTCAACTTGATTTGAGTTGTGGGGTGATGAAGGAGGCTGATCCAAGTTGCTTTGTTCAAGGTATAGGGCAAGAAGAGCATTAAGCGCATGGGCTTCCTTGAGTTCTTCAATGAACTTCAAGTGTTCGGAGGAAGGTGATAATGGTGGAGTGTGGTTGTTATTTGGGATGGATGTTTGGATATGCAACACAGGAGTAGCATGTGAGTTGGTAGGAAGTGGTGGTAATTCTTTTGGTGGTGGAGACATTTTTTATTATGGGTAATAATTGATGGATGAAGATGAAGGTATGGTAGAAAAGGGTGTTTCATGAGTGGAGGGTGTTTTGGTTGAAATGGATGGAGTGGGGGTGTGTGGTTGGAAGTGTAGTTGGATGATGGACTAAATTGATAGGGCTTGTGGTAGGTTTTATTGAAGTGAGTTTGAGGTTGAGATGTGTAGTTTGGGATGAAGGTGGATGTTTGGCCAATGTGGTAAGCTTTGTAAAGAGGTTCAATGGAATATTTTTGGATGGTGCATTGGTAGGTGAAACAGGATGTGAGGTAAGCAATTTGAGTATGGAGAGGAAGGTGTGTGATGCAAATTGCGTTGTGCAAGATGCATAGTATTAAGATCATGGAGTTCGTCAAGTTCTCCACAAAACTTCAAGGTTTTCAAGGAAGATGATGATGGAGGTATTTTGTTGTTGTTGACATGTAATGTTGGTGGGAAAGAGAGTGAGGTGTTAGGGATGTAATGTTGATTGTTGTTTGGAGGTTGAGATTTTTCAACAAAAGGATTGTTTGTCGGAAATGGATGAAATATCGGTACGTAGTTGGGAGCATAGGTGGATGCTTGACAATTATGAGGATTGAGGAAGGGTTCATTTGAGTGAGTTGAGGGTTGAATGTATAGTTGGAGACATGGGAGGAATTTGGTGTTGGATGTTTGACAACATCATTTGGTTAGATGGGCTTTTTATGGATGTTAGGCTTTCTCCTCCAAAAGGGTTTCTCGATCATCTTAGCTAACCTCGAGATTTTTGGTTTTGGTTTTATGGGAGAGGACATGATGATATGAGTGGAGATTGTTAGGAATAGGAGTGTTTGTAGTGTAGGATTGGTGGGATTACGGATTGATAAAATTTTTTGGATGGATTGGAATAAAATATGTTTGTGAATTTTGGGAAGAATCGGATGAAATGGGCTAAAAATGAAAGGTTTCTGAAATCCCGACCATTAGATGGCCAGTCCCCTTAAATAGGGGCCGGTCCCCTTAAATATTAAGGGGGCCGCCCATCTGGTGGTTTTCCAGATTACCAGAAATGGGTTTTTGGTAGAAATTTGTAGAAAGGATTATGTTTTCAGGTTTGTTTCAAGCAAGTCCAACTCTTTGAGGCAATTATGCATGTAATGGATATTTATGCAAAATATGTCAATTAAAGAGACTAAGCAATCAAGTAATTTCATCTAGCATGTAAACATACTCATCAAGCAAGTAATATATATATATATATATATATATATATATATATATATATATATATATATATATATATATATATATATATATATATATATATATATATATATATATATATATATATATATATATATATGGACTAGGAAACAATAAACTACACCAAGTATATTCTTAATTATATGTAGGTGGTAAGATTAATGAACTATTTGATGGATCCTAATGTGTGTCTATGCGCAATAAATGGGAACTTAAGTTAGCATGGACTTCTAGACTTGTTACAAACAAAATCTAAATAGACGAACCGTGGTCTTCTTGATTTGTTTTGATTTTCTTATAAGTGTCATGTACATAAGTATAAATTACAAATATGAGATCATCATGCATGATTTAAAGAAACGTTTTTAGCATTATTCAACAATGCTTGGAAATAGGTTTGTACGTAGATTTGAATAGAAAAGATTGAGTTTTACTTGAAAGTGTGCTAATGAAAGGTAAAGAGAATTTTCCCAATCTTAGATTTTGATCAAAACAAAGTTGTGGATATTGATAATGAAACATGTTATTGGAAAAGTGGAATAGTCACTTGAAAAATTATTTTTCCAAAATGTGAGGTTTTTGCATATTTTTAAAGGTATTAGATTTTTGACAATAAATATCATTAATCATAGATTTTAAAAGATGTTTATCAAAGATCACATGCTCAAGAGGATTGGTTAAGCCTATTGTCATATGCTATCCTTTTCTACATAACCTATGATCATAAGTGAGTGATGACGTAATTATATATGTTTGATGCGAGAGTGTTGAATGGGTATATCCTAACATCTATAGCTCCTTTGTTGTTGCACACTTATCTAACTTAATGCCATAGTCTACGAGAGCTTGTTTCAACAATAGTTTTCTTACGCGAGGGATCTAGTCCTACTTCTATATTAATGATTAATCTACTTAACTCATTTAACTTCATCATCATGAGTTCGCTAATAGTGGATATAGAAGATTTCCATTTTCTATTTTGTTCGACAATGAACAATTTCATTTTATTCCTAGGTAAGTCAACTAATGATGTTTCTAGATTATAAGTATATAAGCTATTATGTACGTATATGTGTATAAGAGTGACAAACAATATATATATGTATAGCTAAGCATTAATCTAACGAACCATTAATCTAAGCATGCAAATTATAGCGATGTATATAAAAGAAAAGCACACCTTTTAGTCTTCAATGGATTTTCTTCAAGTACTTCAAGTTACCATGTTGACTTATAGAAGTCATTAGTAGATGAGATTCCAACTTTTTCGAAGTATGACAACTTAGCCATTTGGTCCCCATTGTCTCATTGGTCCAAAATTATTTGAACCAAACATGGTTTACATTTGATTAGGATGCATGTATGGTGGAATTATTCCCCAAGGGTTAAAACTTGGTTGATGTGAAATTGTGAATAATTCCACATTGGGTGACTACTATTAGGAAAGTTTTGTCTACCTTGTTTTCTTCTAGGTTGAGGGATTTTAGACCGAGGATGAGGATTATTTGGTCTATTTGGAGGAGTAGTTTTAGATCTTAATTTTGGTTTAGAAAATCAGGTTTCGGCTTTTAATGATGGTTTATAAAAACTTTTTACTGCCTCATCATTCGCAATAGGTATTTTTGTATCTTTTATAAGTATATACTTAGGTTTTGATTCTAATGGTTTTGTTTACTAGATTCACATTCAAACTTTACATTTTTATTTTCACTAGTTGAAATATTGGTTGAGATGAATCCTAGACCGGTTTTATCTCCGAAAGCTCTTTGAATACTTATTATTTTCTTAAATGAGTTACTACTATTTTCAAATTTGTCAAGTTTGCAAATTTCTTCCTTTAGTTTTTCGTTTTCATTTTTAAAATCTTGACATGTTCTACATTCTACAAAAACTTCTTTACCTTTTTCTAAATGGTGTAGTTTAGTTTTTAATTCAAGTATTTCGTTTTCTAATTGGTTATGTACGCATTTATTGATTTATTTTTATTCGTGACTTTTTGACCTAATTTGTATAACCTATTATGTTCACTATCTAGGTCTTTTTTGTCTAATGATAAATTTTCGACACTAAAGTAATCGGTTTCGAAATGTACCTCACTTGATGTCTTGGCCATAAGACACCTTTCTTCCTTTGTGGTTTCTTTCTCATCTTCATCGCTATCACTCCACACTCCTCCAACGAATGCCTTTTGATTTTGATCCCTTGACACCATTGGACATCTTCCGATGAGATGATTTGGATCACCGCATTTAAAGCATTCCCTTTCGCTATTGCTACTTTTATCGTCTTTGTTTCTTTGGAATGCCTTTCTTTCATTATGTGATTGTCTAACGAATCTTCCTCGTCTTTTGAAGAATTTCTTGAAGTCTCTTTGCTGCGTGTGATATGTCAATGTAGCATAGGTTAATTTTACCTAATCAAGTTTTAAATTTATATTTAGCCGACTTATTACTAACGCACACACTTAACGAGCAGTGTACCCGATCAATATGTATATAGTGGTAAGTAGAGTGTCGAACACTAAGAATGGAATGTAATATCTAGTTGATTTGATTAGTATTTTAATATCCAAGTTAGTTTTACAATCTAATCTAATAAAAGGGGGGTTTAGCCTGAGAGACTAGCACGGATTTGAATTAAAAAAAAAAAGTAAAAATAATGAGAACAAATCAGTGAAGAGAAATCACGTACACAGATAGATAATAGAGACACGTAGAAGACCTGTCCTATGGTTTAAGTAGCTTGTCACTTGTTTTATTGCTAGTTTTATATGATGAGTATCGTAATCTAATCTGTCTCGTTGGATCCTAAATATCAGCGAGTAAACTCTTAATGATTACTTATGTTTATCCTACCTTCTAGACGCTAGATAAGTAGGCGAGGAACAGGTATGGTAGCCCAGAAGACTCAACTAAACACAGAGGTTATCAATGCACAAATACAAATCACCAAAAAAATATCATATAAATTTTAATCAATGGGAAAGCAATTTTAAGGGGAGCAGTATAGTGGCCACAAGCCCATCAATCCAGATGGATGAAAGCTTACTAATACAATAAAACAAAACTACTTAATGAATTATACACATGTAGGACCTTCTGACGGCTCTAAGATCTCTGTTTAGGGCGTGTCTTGTGATGCTTCTTCGACTGAATTCGTCTCCTTAGGGTTTTGTTGCACACAAAATTCGTGTCTGTCTTGGGGTATTTATAGCTTCTGTCTGAGGGATCGATGCGGCGCATCTTGATGATAGATGCGGCGCATCTACTTAACTTCGCGTGGGGTCCAAGATTATTATATTATAGAATATTCGTACACCGCCTTCAGATGCAGCGTAACTTATTTCTCAATGCGGCACATGTCCTTTAAAATCTTGGATAGTGTCTGGTGAAGTCTTTAGCTGATACGCCGCATGTTGTAAATGAGATGCGGCGTATTTAGAGTAGAACAAGTTGGTTATCCTTCGTTGATCAAAGTTTCATATGCGACGCATGTTGTAATTAGATGCGGCGCATCCTTCAAAGTCAGGCAATGGTCTTCGAATTTATCTAAGTATGATGTTGCGGCGTATCTATTGAGAATGATACGGCGCATCTCCTGGATTTCAGTAGACTTTTCCAATCTTTATCATTTAGCTCCATAATTTTTCCAAAATCATCAACTTTCACCAATTATTTGTTTTTACCTGAGAATTACTAAAGTAAACAATTAAGTATTGATTCTCATACAAACAATATAAAAAAAGTAAATTAAATAGGATAAATGATGCCAATAATATGTACTTATTTGATCTCATCAAAATCCCCCCACTTGTCATCAAGTAAACCTTTAGATTAAACATAATGAAAATGTATCCTTGATAGGATGTTTTTACATTTAAGCACTTATTCGTTTTATCATAATTGCACGGCCAAACACTTAACCAATTAGAAACAAAATATATGTTTAATAAAAGCAAATCTAATCGTTTAACTGTCTGGACGTGACGAATATTCTATCATATGCTTGACAAGGATACGCATTTCCCCCACTAAAGCTAAGGAGTAACAAGTCTAAAATGGTACAAAGGGTTTTTTGGTTCATGGGTTAAACCTAGCTTTGCTTGAACATCTCCTGCATAAACTTAGTAGATTGTTGGCGCGAATCCTCGATGCTTCAAACAACGGATGGTCAATAGTGTGTTTCTTAGATCGCTGGCGCGTTATTTGCATAACGGATGGTCACCAAGTCACACACTAGACTGCTGGCGCGCTATTTGATTAATCTAATACTCGGATGGTCACTACCTTATTCACGCATTTAACATTTTTGCTCAGCCATTACCAAATCCAGATGCTCGAAAGCTAACAACGGATATAATAATACGGTTGGATATGGATAACATTTAGGATATAAATTGGTGTAAAATAAAAAATACATAACAAGAAACAAATAGATTAAGTCCTAAGTGTAGTTAGAATACCTCCCTACCATCCCATGAATTAGACTCATATCATTGAATAACTCACGCTTTGACGCTTTTGTAACTCACGCTTTAGGTAGACACGAATTATACTCAATAAAATCTTAATCAAAGAATAAACAATCCTTAGTTGGCATTCGCATAATGGCCAACTCCCTTTCAATCCATAAATATAATACAACAATAGTGGCGATATCAACCACTTAGTACAAAACTTTACAATTTTGGTTTAAAACAAACTTCCAACTCTTTCTTTCTTTTTCTTTTCTCATTTTTTCAATTTTTTTTTCAAACATAAAATAACTAATGGTGTAAAATTCCACCACATTACCATCAAAATAATTATGGATAATTTTTCTTTACTTTTCAGGCTTTCAGACATAATGTAATAGTGAAAGTAGCGAACATACGGAAAACTGACTAAAAATATACAATCTGTATTTTTACTCCGATTGCATTGTGCAATTTCCCGACCTAACCAAAGATAATGAATTTATGCACACGAACACAGGTAACACAAGGAGACACACTTTGCCTAAGCAACTAACCACAGACTTAAATCAACAGGGTAGGATAAGGTGTAAGGTGTAACAAAAACCATAATAACAAGGGTGTATAAAACCTAAAGGAATGGCTCTATGGGTTTTTCTAGGGGTATCTTACTCTAAAAATGAGGGTAACAAAGGGTTTATATGGGGATTAACTAACCAGTGTAGTTAGTTAATAGCACATGACATATGTAGGTTTTTTGGTGTAATCCTAGAATTTTACCAATTTAGACAAGTCACTTGACTCCTCCCAAACTACCCAGTCAACCAGGTGTGGTCAACAGGTCAAATCTGAGAGAAAGTGCAAGATATAAAATCCGTGGAAGTATAAGGAAATCCCCGGGTCGTTATGTCCTAGCGAGATTGAAATTGAGTTTTTGAAACGTTTATGGGAGTTAGTGATTGGGAATAGTAACAAATAATGATTTGGATTTTATTACACTACTGAATTGATTAAGATTAAGACTAATAAACAGTAAAAACAATTATAAGATTACAGATGTGTATAAACGTAAACCAAATTAAAATCAAATACGACTACGTATTAGGAAAAACGTGAGATTTGAACAAATTTAAACTAGAGGGGGTGAAAATGAAGTTTTTACAAACTTAATATTAAAAGAAAATTTAATTAAAAAGAAAATTATTTTTTTGATTATTTTATTATTTAATATTAATTAAAAACTATTTAAACTATTTAATAATTAATTAAAACTATTTTAAACCTAATTTAAATATAAAAAAAATACTAAAGTAACTTAGAAAAATATGAAATTTTTTACAAAACTACTTAACCATTACAGGAATCCTAAAAAATTATAAAAAGTTTATAAAAATTATTTTTTAAACTATTTTACTAGTTGTTTACTTATTTATTAATTAAAATCTATTTTAAGTAATTTAAATATGAAAAATACTAATGAACAGTAAAAATTATGGAAATTTTCCTAAAAATACTTTACTAATTATAAGACCTAGGAAAAATATAAAAAGGTACTATTGCTTGTAAATAAGCAAAAAGAAAATTAATTCTTTGGTTTTTTAATTAAAACAAATTAATCTTTGATTAATTATTATAAATACCTAACAAACTCAGAAAATTATAAAATTTTTTCTTAAACTATTTTAGTATATTAGAAACTTAGGAAAATTATAAAAATGAAAATTGCTTTTTGAAAAAGCTGAGCAATAAGTCAAATGGCTTAAATAGAAGCTATCACTATTTTTAAAGTTGGCTTTTTCTGGATTTTTTTTACAAAACTATTTTAATACTGAAAATATGCAACTTTTACAAAGACAACTTATTTGGAAATAAAAAATAAGCAGTGTGCAGGTAAAAAGTTGGACAGAAGTCCTAATAAGCTAAAAACTTGGATTTTTTTATGCAATAAGCTATAATTAAGCTACAAAGGGTAAAATAAGCTGTAAACAACTAAAAAGCATACAAAGAAGCTAAAAAGAACATAATAAGCACTAAGGATAAGCCACAGATACAAATAAGCACTATGCTAAAAACCTAAGTACTAAACAGTCCAAAATGGGGGACTTGCAGCCCTGTGTAGGGTCCATAGAAGGTGACAAGGGTCCAAACTAAAGGTTGATTTGAAAAGGTGGCCTAGTGAGCTTTTAAATAAGCCAATAAGCAGAGCCTAATGAGCTTATGGCAAGCCTATGAACTTGGGTGTCTATGCTGAGTGCTCAATATATTGAGTGTGATCAGTATACCTTCAAGGGCAAAATAAGCTAAGGGTTGGACTACTGAGATCCAAAATAAGCCAAGATCTAAAAAGCTAAGCTGATAAGCTTCCTAAAAAGCCAATACTTGAGGGGTGGGGCCCACAAGTGAGCTCAGAATGAGCTTGGGAAAAGTGGGCAAATGCCCTGGTGCAGGGGAGGTTCACTCCCTGGAGGCTTAAATAAGCACCTCAATAAGCCAGAGAAAAAATCTTAAAAATAAGCCAAAGGTAAGTTTCAAAAGTTAAGCTGATGGACTTTGACTTCCAAAAAGATCAGAGCCTAATTTGTAACACAAAAATCAGGAAAATTCCTTGAAAAATTGACTTTTGCCTAAGCTATGCAATTTTGACTTTTGGAATTTGAACTTGGTTTGACTTATATGAACTTTGATTGGATCCTACTGACTTATAATGTTATATTAAGCTAAAAGGAAACTGAAATAAGCTATCTTATCCACTTATGAACTGATGTGAGTGATTTGAGAGCCTAAACCTTGACAGTGATCATATATGATGAGATTAAAAGCTATTTTGACTTTTCACTGAGTGAGGGTTGGTTTTTATGACTTAAATAGACTAATGGGATCTAAAGTAACTTGAATGAACTAAGAACAACAACAGTAACAAACTAAAACACAGAGTGACAAGCAATTCCAAACAACGTGCAAAGAGATTGGTTTTGAGGTTTATGAAGCAAGTAGATGCCGAGGTCTTGGAGACTGCTTTCTAATGACTTATTAGGATCTAATAAGCTCAAATGAGAACAGAAACACAGGATTGAAACACAAATACCTAAAATCTTATAAAATGCTAATATGGCAGTGAAACTATGATTTTTGAGCACAAAGAGATTTATTGAACAAACAATGGATTTTAAACTACAAAAAGACTTAATCAAACCTAATAAGCAAATAAATCACAGAAATAAGCTATGATAAGCAATGGAGCAGTAAAACTTGAAATTTGAGTAAAATCCTTACAAAATGCAATCCTGCCAAGCCACCATGAACCAAGGACCAAGAACCAATCCTATAGGCTTTCCACAAAGCCACTAACCCACTACCATCCAATATTCACAGTGCTCCAGCCATCATCATCTTCAAACCTATTTTTTTTCTTCTATTTTTTTGGTATTTTTGTGAATTTTTGAGTTTGGTAACTACAACTGATTTTAATGTCTCTAATAGCTTTTAGAAGCTATACAAGGAGCTTATATGAGCTATTGAGTCTAGAACCACACGTATCAAAAATATTTAAGCTAGTTGAGAATTTGGAACTTTAAAAATGCATAAACTGAAATTGTAAAAACAAACTGAAATTGAAACTTGAAAAAGGTTTTACATTAACTAAATTCACTGGAAATACAACTTGAAAGCTTAAGATTGTTGAAATAAATAATGTTTAAAAATGTTATTAATGTTTCTCAATAAACTTATGTTTTGATAATCACAAAACTCAAATCAAATTAAGTCAAGATTAAGACGTAAACAAGTATTTAGTAACAAATATTTACCTCTACATCTAATATCACTTAAGGTTTGCATAAACTAAGCATCTTATGCATTACATGATCAAAGGAAACCTTGTCTTAAGACATAACATTTTATAAAATGATATTAACATTTTATATATATTTGTAAATTATTTTTGGTATTGTTATATTAAACTACAAAGATATGATTTCAAATTTCCAACAAAAAAGGGCAAATTTTTTCCAGAAAAACTTTTCCAACGTTCAGTAGGGCGGCCCCCTTAATTTTACTAGGCGGCCCCCTTAATCATTATGGGGACCGCCCACTAATTAAGGGGACCGGCACGCTCCAGAATAGTATTTTCTGGCCCTTTAAATACTGGATCATTCCACATATTTTTCTCACCTTTTTTGCACTAAAAACTTTCTGATCCAACCTCCATTTCTATATCAAAAATCCTTTGATCATATAATTCAAAAGTCTTTGTTTCCAAGTGATCCAAAGCTTCATCCACTCAAATGCAAGAAGAAGAACACTCCTCTACATCCATTTAAATTGTAGTAGTGTTGTGATTAGATATTTTCATATTGTAGTAGTGTTAGATATTTGTAAAGGTGTTGTGAGAACTTGTTGATTGTAGAAACTAGGTGTGTTGTAAAGTAGTGTAGTAGTTGTGATTTAGTTGTCCATAGAAGAAGGTGTGACGTTGACAAGGTGTAAAGAAGGTGTGAAGTCTTGAAGAAGTTGTGAAGGTGTGAAGAAGGTCTGAAGTCTTGAAGAAGTTGTGAGATTGGTTCTAGCTACGATTAGAACTCGACATTTAGCTTAGTGTCGTTAACTTGTGTAAGCCAAGGTGTGTAAGGTTTCTCCACCATAAGGAGTTTCTTGACATAGTGAAAAAAACTCTCGAGTGTGGTACTCGGGGAGTGGAGTAGGGCAAGGAAGGTGTCCTTGTAGCCGAACCACTATAAATTCGCGTGTTGTGGTTTGATCTCTCTAACTCTATATTTTCTTCATTCTATTTCAATACTTTCATTATTAGATTAGACTTGCTTATATTGGTTGTTACTTGAACTCACTTAAGATCGAATCGAAATTTTTTATAAGCTACAAAATATTTTGGAAAAAAATTTAAAAAGGACGTAAAACTATTCAACCCCCTTCTAGTTTTCCACAATTGGTATCAGGAGCCACGTCTAGCAAGATCTTTAAAATATATTGTATATTAAAACTTGTAACGATCTATGGAATCTGAAAAATATTTAGAAGGGAAATCTATGCAAAGACCACCACTATTTGAAAGTGATGGATTTTTATATTGGAAAAATCGATTCGAAACTTATGTGAAGTCAAAAGATCTAGATCTTTGGCGTGTTATTACTAATGGTGATTTTTTATCTATTCAAAATAACCCCGAAAAAAAGAAAGATGAAATCGTACATTTTGAAAAACAAAATGATGATTTAAAAAGAAAACTTCTTAAAAACAATGAAGCAAAAATGGTTATTTATAATGCGCTACCACGTAAAGAGTACGAAAGGATCTTTATGTGTGAAACCGCAAAAGAAATTTAAAACTCTTTATTAATAACTCACCAAGGTAATAGTCAAGTCAAAGATAATAAGATAGATCTACTTGTTCAACAATATGAGCAATTCACGATTCCGGAAGAGGAATCAATTGATAATGCTTTTGCTAGATTTAACACTATCATCACAAGTTTAAAAGCACTTGATGAGAATTTTTCTAGTAAGAATTTTGTCAGGAAGTTTCTTAGGGCTCTTCACCCAAAATGGCGAGCTAAAGTGACGACTATTGAAGAATCAAATAATTTGTCAACATTACAACTTGATGAATTAATTGGAAATTTAAAAGTCTACGAAGCAATTATAAAGAAAGATTTCGAAATGGTCAAAGGAAAACGAGAGCAAAGCAAGTCAATCGCCTTGAAAGCTAGAAAGGAATCTAGTATCGAAGATAGCTCATCTTCCGAAAGTGATGACGAAGAATATGCCATAGCCGTAAGAGATTTCAAGAAATTCTTCAAAAGGCGAGGAAGATTTGTAAGACAACCACATGATGAAAAGAAAGCATTTCAAAAGAGTAAGGATGACAAGAATGAAAGGAAATGTTTCAAGTGTGGTGATCCAAATCACCTCATTGGAAAATGTCCAATGATGACAAGAGATGAAAATCAAAGAGCATTTGTTGGAGGAGCTTGGAGTGATAGCGATGAAGATGAGAAAGAAACGACAAAGGGAGAGAAGTGTCTTATGGCAAAGACATCAAATGAGGTACGTTCCGAAACCGAATATTTTAGTGATGAAAATTTATAATTAGATGAAAAAGACTTAGATAATGAATATAATAGACTATGCAAATTAGGAAACTAGTAATGGCCAAAAACAAATCACTAAAATACATAAACAGTCAATTGGAAAATGAAGTACTAGAACTAAAAATCAAAATACATCAACTTGAAAAAGGCAAAGAAATTTTTGAAGAATGTAAATCATGTCAAGAGCATAAAGGTGAAAACGAAATACTCAGGGAAGAAATTCGCAAACTTGATAAATATGAAAATAGTAGTCACTCACTTAGTAAAATAATAAGTATTCAAGGAGTATCCGGAGATAAAACCGGTTTAGGATTTAACTCAAATGAAGCTTCAACAAGCGAGATTAAAAATGTCAAATTCGAAAATGAACTTAATGAACAAACACCTCTAAAATCTAATCCTAAGTATATACTTATTAATGATAGAAAAATACCTCTTGCCAACAATGAAGAAGTAAAAGCTTTTTATAAACCATCTTTAAAAACCGAAGTAGGATCTTCTAAACCTAAGACAAGATCTAAAACTCCACCACCTAGAAAACCAAATAACCCTCATCCTAGGTCTAAAACACCTCAACCAAGAAGAAACCAAAATAGGCAATACTACAATAACAATAGTAATCAAATGTGGAACTATCAACAAAGCTACAATCCTTGGGCTATACTACCACCTTCCATGCACCCTAGTCAAATGTTAAACATGTTTTTGGACCAAACAACTTTGGACCAAAGAGGCAATGGGGACCGAATAGCTAGATGAGCATTCCTTGAGGCAATCTTGAAGTTTTCTCACCATAGACTTTTTCAAAGTCTATATGTCATCTTGAAGATTTTGAAGATTTTTGTTGAAGACCGCCGGGTACGCCATTCTTTCACAACTCATTGCCATGCTTAGTTAAATATGCTTTGGTTGATTACGTTGTTTGTATAGATATAGCTTACTATCTTTCTCTCTTTGTTTGATCTTATATATATACATATATTCTCATACTTATTATATTAGATATATATACATACATATATATATATATATATATATATATATATATATATATATATATATATATATATATATATATATATATGCTTGCACATAACCTAGATACGTCATTAGTTGACTTTCTAGAACTCCAGGAAATTGTTCGTTATCGAACCCTTTCCTTCCCCCTCGTGTTACTTTTGATCTTTTACGTTCAACACGAAATTCTATTATGTCCACTTTTAGAAGACTCATTATGATGAAGGGATATGAATCAAGTGGACTATTATCATGTAAGAACGCCTTCGTACGTGAACACTATGGATGAAAAGAACTCCTTCCGCCGACTATACTCTATCTCCGTATCATCTCTCAAACCTCACCTATCAACCCATCATTCACTCACATTTATACTTATATATATATATATATATATATATATATATATATATATATATATATATATATATATATATATATATATATATATACATATATACATATATACACATATTCAGATATTCCCGAACACACCTCAAACCCCTCATCAACTTAACACTTTGATCATTTTATCCAAAATTGTCAAAGGAACATTTTAATTATCGATAACTTAATTAAAATTGTTAAGTAAGTCGTCATCGTGCCAATAAAAGCCTACGTATTTTTAATATATTATTAATCTAAATATATACATATAAATATGTTTGCTCCAGAAATTAAAACCACGAAAATTCAAAAATTTAAAGGGCGGCCCCCTTAATAATTAAGGGGACCGGCTTGTTATCGGGGGCGGTCCCCTTAATGTTTAAGGGGGCCGGCCATCTGATACTTTCAAATTCGTTTTCCACTTTAAATCTTTTGCCAAACACTCCATTTGTTCATAATTCCCTTCCTCACCTCTGCTGAGTACGAACCAAAACAACCAAAACCATCAAAATCCTTCACCAAATCACCAATCTGGGGTTGTTTCGCAAGGGGCAAACGCTAACCAAACGTATAACAACATCTTTTGTAAGTTTTCCAACATACATTTCATCACATTTCATTCAATTTGGTGTCTAATCAATAATTAGGTATTTTATTAAAATTTATTTTAATTCAAATTTTAGTGAAGTAGATGCTAGGAATTGAACAACCAAATGCTTCCCATAGGATTAGAATGATGTATTGCAACTCAAACTTAGTATAACACATCAACTTGTAAAAATCTTTAATCGCCCATAAACCCTTGTTGAATTTCATTTTTCAAAAGGCACATTGTTGATTTAACTCTTAAAAACTAGTTAAAACTTACTACATTATATTAGTTCAATGTTGTAAACAATCAAAACATATTTCTCAATTCGTTATAAAATGGTTCATGAAAACAACATGGGTGTTTGGTTCATGAACAAATTATAATTATATGTAGTTATTTGAAACTTAAAATTAGCTCATAAAATTTGTTAAAACTATTAGAATCAATAGATGTCATCAAGATATATAATCAATATATATATATATATATATATATATATATATATATATATATATATATATATATATATATATATATATATATTGATGTTTTAGGTTATTTTAATCTAGTTAAGGGAGCGTTTGGTTTATCTTAGAAAAAAAAAGATATTTTGAAAACCAAAATTCACATTTTAACCTTTTAAACATGTTTATGCTGAGTCAAACTCTTATGAAAAAGCAAGATATATAATCCAATATATATCTAGCCTTACTTCGAAATGAATTATGATATCATACTCTTTGACATCATATATTCCAAACGAGTTTAAAATCAAAGCACAAGGAACATTGTGAAACTACTTCATAGAATATTTTTTTTTGGTCGAAGTAGAATTTCGTTCCATATATATTGCATATAATTATATATACATACATATATATATATATATATATATATATATATATATATATATATATATATATATATATATATATATATATATATATATATATATATATATATATATATATATATATATATATAACCTATGCATGATAGTTATTTTTGTATTAATTTTATTTTTGTTGTTATATTGTTTAGGTGAAAATGCCTAAGACCACGGTTGGTGATGTCTCCAAAACCAAACAATACATTCCAAATGTTTCTTCTACTCCCGGCATGTCTCCTTCAGTTGCATGTTTCTATCGTCCCATTGAAAATAGAAACATTCACGAAGGAAGAATTGTCGATCCATCTTTCTATGACTCTGTAGGACCGAAAATATTAGTGATTCATGTGGTTCGGGAGGTCGAGGTTGATCAAAGTATATGAAATCCATGACTAGTTTTAGAGAAAGAAAGTAGAGACAGGGAGAGGTGAACAAAGATATTATTATTAAGGATAAAATGGTTACACACTCACACCTCTCAAGTGAAGACTTGAGGGGTATATATAGGGCAAACATAAGACAACTATTACAATATGACATTAGTAGTCCCTGCATTATATGCATATTTGTTGTCTACTCCAATTCACGTAAATATCGCTCAGCTTCATTTCTAACAATCTCCCTCCAGCTGGAGATATACGTGAATTGGTTACAATGATTCCTAACAAGTAAAATAAAACAATCAAAGTATGCGCAACAATGCTGAGGAAGACTTCATAGCTCTTTATCTTCATAAATATCCCCAGCAATCTTTCTTTACATGCAAACGAATCATGTACTAATCTAATTAGGTTATTTCTCCCTCCCAATTAGTAAGCCCTTTTCATTTACATGCTCCCTCCCAAATTGACAACCCGTTAGATATAACCTTTATGCTTGTAGAAGAAGTTTCTATGAATTATGCCCAAATTATCTTCAGTCTCTTATCTTGTCATGCACAGCGGAAAATGGATAATAGACTGATAAACTGTAACTTCTTCACAGGTTTGTTTGGGGAGCATCATATCGACATCTTCAACTAACTCAGAATGCTTCCAGATCTTCAATAAAAGCGCCGATGTACACATTTCTCCCTCCAGGATGATGACGATCTTTCGGAATCATCATAAATATGTGTACATAGAAATATCAACTGTAAGCAACATACAAATCAATACCCCATGAGTTGATGTCGACAACTACTCTCTCTACAATTCTCCTCAGATCAACCTCTTATCAAACATCATTTTCACGTCCACTGGCTAATCGTAAGTGACCACGTATGGAGACAACTCGATATGACAAACTTGAGAATGAAGTAAAATTCCCCAGACTTGTGACTTAAGCTTGTACTAATGTGTGATTAAGAACCTATTGAGCACAACAACGTCACTCCTTACAATATAGGTAGTGACATATACCCAACCATCCATCCTTTATTGTATATCCACCTCTTGAACAATCCACAACCATTTGTGACACTGAGCACTACAACGTAACTCCTTAAAGTGATAGCTATTGTGAGCATTAAGAACCAACTTATGCGTTTATAGATCTCACACATAGCTAGATGTCCAAGTCTTAATCACTATTCAATAAATGCTCAAACAAGGATCTTCAAAAGTCTTGCATCCAACCAACCCCTAGACCTTGAGATACTAAGTACATGCACCCGTGAAATGTCACTTCAAGCTCAAATAAATAATAAACAAATAATCTCCATAGTCACATTTCAATAACATTCAAAATTTAGCCATGAAAGTATGCATCCCCGTGAAAATTTATAATACCAAAATACCACTCAATATTAATATTATCAAAAAAATAAGTATCCTAAAGAACAAATTCGGATAACTCTTTTTGATAGTTATGCGTTTGAAGCACAAAGTCCAGTCCATATATCAAATTCAATTTAGCAGCCCAAAAATCAATTAATGTGATCATAACCATTAGCCCAATATTCGGATGAGCCCCATTTCATTACCACGTTTTGTATCCCAACTCAATGAAATATCTGACCCAATCCAATTAAATCTCTGTCCAATCTGTTATGTGATATATAACAGGACCCCCATAACAGTTGACCTAAACCTACAATTCACTAGTGATAAAAAACGCCTACCACTTTCTCTGCCTTATCTCCCACCTTGAAACTCTTCCAAAACTTATCACATCTCCCACATATCGATCATCACTATTACATACTCACAACCCTGAGCTCACAAGTAGGTTCTTTGGTTTGTGTTTTCGTCCTTGTGTTTTCTGTTAACCGAACCAAAAGGGATTGAAATGATTTCGTTTTGATCTTTCTTTAGAGTGTTCGAATATTAATGAAGTTGTGCTTCAAAAATTGATCGATGATGTTGTTGTGTGAAGGTGGGAATAGGATAGAGTTGGATTTGTTTTTGTAGTTGGTTTTGGCTTTGATTTGTGGACGAGCTGTGGTATACCAATTCGTTTTTCATTAATGTTTTTGGTTTAACTTGGACTGATGATGTGTATGATTGAGGTCAACTTTGATTTATGGTATTTGGTTAAGGTCAAACTGGTCTTACTTCATCTTAATCTCTTTTCGAAAATTTGTATCTTTTATTTTCGAACTTTGCATTTATAGAGAATACACATTTTATCGAGACCCACATTTATCGAGAACCTGAGTTTCGAGAATAAAGGGATTTAACTTCTCGAAAAAAATAGTTTTCGAAAATATAGGGTATAAACTTTTCGAAACTTTCTTTACAAGAAAGTCCGATCTTTTCCGACGATACTTCCGACCAGACATTAGCAGATTCCGATGAATTTTTCCGACCACTTTTGACCTTTTTTCACGAATGGTACAAAAACAAGCCATACAGATGTGAGTTGTGCGAAAAGCTGATAACTTAGACTAAGGAAAAGACACAAGAAACCATTGTATTATGACTGTTTGACCACATGGGATACATAAAACATTTAATAAAATTGTTAACCAATAAATATGAGAAAAAAAATTCTCAGATCCAAAAGATGGGTAAAAACAGCTTCAATACAACATATTCGGACCACAAAAATCAAGAAAAAGAACACCATGAGCTCCGATACCAATTGTTGGACCGAAAATATATATGATTCGTGTGGTTCGGGAGGTCGAGGTTGATCAAAGAATATGAAATCCATGACTAGTTTTAGAGAAAGAAAGTAGAGAGAGGGAGAGGTGAACAAAGATATTATTATTAAGGATAAAATGGTTACACACTCACACCTCTCAAGTGAAGACTTGAGGGGTATATATAGGGTAAACATAAGACAACTATTACAATATGACATTAGTAGTCCCTGTATTATATGCATATTAGTTGTCTACTCCAATTCACGTAAATATCGCTCAGCTTTATTTCTAACAGACTCTGATCAAACCGAACGAATGTTCTCCAATATTCGTTTTGAATGTCTCTACCAAATCAACGAACCAATCATTCCTCGTTTTATCCTCGACTTCTATAGCCAAGTGACGGTGCAAACCGATCCCTATGGTCATCTCCTTATTTCCTTCATGATTCAAAATCAATTTATCACTCTTACTATTGCTCAATTTGGACAAATTCTTAGAATCCCATACAACGGCCAAGCCGTATTCTCAAATGAATGGGATCTTTCCTCTCTTGAAAGAAATCGTCCTCAGGATGGCCCATACTATTCTGAGATTCCTAGTCTTGAAGACATTCGTCGATTGCTTGAACTACAGCGTCGTACGACTAGTCGAGTAATCAAGTCGAAGAATTTCGATATTCATGCAAATCAAATCCTCCTCAAAGAGCTAAGCCACGATATGAAAAAGTGGGAAGAACTCATACGCGAGAATGCGTTTGGTACTGGTGGTCACCGTGATCATGTCACGGCAAGCATTGCCCACATGTTATATTGTGTAGTTGCTGAAGAGAACTACAATTTGGCTTATCTTTTTGTTCATCGAATCATGTCCGCCAAAAACACCCTAAATGCCAATCTTCCTTACGGTATGTTCCTTACACGACTTTATCGTTATGTCATGGAACATTACCCACATCTTCAAAGAGATTACTACGTGCAAATCCTTCCTACTTTGAACCAACTTACTCTTATTCGTACTCGTCGTTCTCGAAGTGACAAAGGAAAATCTCGTGTTCCTTTGTATTCTAGGCCTCGTGGGTCTACATCTCATCGTGACGATGATGACGATGAGGAGGAAAACATCTCACGTGTTAGTACTCCATCCCCCACGACCTTTGTTGATAATCTTTCTGATCTTGAAGATACCGAGTATCAAGTTCCTCTTCCTCATGAACGTACCGATGAACTTCTCTTCACTCGTCAAACGTCTATTATCAACCGACAACAACAAATGCATGAAGAAATTCGAGGATGATTCAAATCAGTTGGAAAGATGTTTAGGAAGATGATTGGGAAGAAGAAGAAGTAGATGATGTTGATGTATTGCTACTTATTATTATTATTCTCTATTAGACATTTGTATGGCTTGTTATTTGTCCAATTTATTCGGAAATACTTATGTTATCTCTTGTTTATTTCTTGGATGATGCTTAGACTTTAACTATTATCATGCTACTATCTTCATCATATTTTAATGCTATGCTATGTTTCTTTTAAAAGTGGAATATAATATGTTTGTTTGCGTGTATAATTTGTTCATATATATATATTTATATATCATCATTTCTAGAGTATATACTTCAAATAGAGCTTGCTGGAAATACACACTTGAAAAATCACCCATTTCTGCAAATTTTGGGTTTCTGGTCGTCTTGGAAAACACCAGATGGGCGGCCCCCTTAATTTCCTAGGCGGTCCCCTTAATTATTAAGGGGGCCGGCCTACAATTAAGGGGACCGGCCATCTGGAACTGGGTTTACTATTTTCTTTTGCATCTTGTGAACTCTTTCTCTAGTATCAGCTACCATTTCCCATTTTAACCTAACTGATTTTAGAATCTCATTCAACCATTTCAAAAACATACCTAAATCAACCATTTCCATACTATAAATTCCCTCCATAATCACCATTCTTCATCTCATTATTCCTCATCTAAATCATCGTGACTCCACCAAGCACCTCAAACTCCAAGGCCTCTAAGAAACAAAAGATTGTCATCATCCCTCCAAAACAACTCTTCATTGACTTAACAAATGAAGACAACAAAACCCCATCACCTCCACCTAAATGCTCATCACCAAGTGCACCTAATGCACCACCCAAAACACCTTCCACTCATGGAACTTCCTCATCCTCCATACTCTCAACCTCATCAATCAATGACTACATCAATTCACACTTGTCACCACAAGTATCATCACCACATCCTACACAAGAACCTATCTCCACCCATCTTACCATCTCACTTTCACCAATAACACCACTTGATGCTCATCTCTCATCTCCACCAATTACACCACCATTCTTTTTCAATCCCGTGCCTTGGAGGTTACTTGAATCCCATGGGGATACTTGTCTTTGTTGCATCCACAACCGAACCGTAATCTTTGGTCTTAGAGATGAAATTCAATATATGTTTTCATATATTTAACGTTTGCTTACTAACCCACCACCACCACCTACTCCACCATCCTCTCCAATTATTCTTCCACCACAATTCTCACCCATTCCTCCACCATCACCATCATGCTCTCCAAATTAAGCATATGATATGCTTAATAAATAAAGCCTTTACCACCCTTTTGCTTGCAAGCTCTATGAAGCCCATGTACTCTTTGCATGATGAAATATTCTTCTAGTTGTTAGTTTTTGTAATAGCTATCCTCTTGTAATCTTTATTATTGTTACTTTTATTGTTGTGTCTTGACACAACTATTGCTTTAATATGAATGCTTCTTTTCAAACATGCTTAATTATATTCACCTTATATGTATTTGCATGTATATACTTGTGCTTCTAATATTTTTGTTTTGCAAAGCATTCCATAGCTCGTTCTCTTTGTGCCCCCAAATGAGGGGGTGTACACATCAAGGGGGAGATATCTTCCCGTCAAATTTTCACTTTGAAAATTGTTGGCATAACCTTTTTGATTCTACAAAAAGGGGGAGAAGTAAATATAAACTCACTAAAATACTTGTTTAAAAACTAATTTTTAAGTTAATGAGTTTAAGTTTTGTAATTATCAAAAAGGGGGAGATTGTTGATATAAATAATGTTTAAAAACGTTATTAATATTTCTCAATAAACCTATGTTTTGATAATCACAAAACTCAAATCAAATTAAGTCAAGATTAGGACGTAAACAAGTATTTAGTAACAAATATTTACCTCTACATCTAATATCACTTAAGGTATGCATAAACTAAGCATCTTATGCATTACTTGATCAAAGGAAACATTGTCTTAAGACATAACATTTTATAAAATGATATTAACATTTTATATATATTTGTAAATCATTTTTGGTATTGTTATATTAAACTACAAAGATATAATTTCAAATTTCCAACCAAAAAGGGCAAATTTTATCCAGAAAAACTTTTCCAACGTTCAGTAGGGCGGCCCCCTTAATTTTACTAGGCGGCCCCCTTAATCATTAAGGGGACCACCCACTAATTAAGGGGACCGGCACGCTCCAGAACAGTATTTTCTGGCCCTTTAAATACTGGATCATTCCACATATTTTTCTCACCTTTTTTGCACTAAAAACTTTCTGATCCAACCTCCATTTCTATATCAAAAATCCTTTGATCATATAATTCATAAGTCTTTGTTTCCATGTGATCCAAAGCTTCATCTACTCAAGTGCAAGAAGAAGAACACTCCTCTACATCCGTTTAAATTGTAGTAGTGTTGTTATTAGATATTTTCATATTGTAGTAATGTTAGATATTTGTAATGGTGTTGTGAGAACTTGTTGATTGTAGGAACTAGGTGTGTTGTAAAGTAGTGTAGTAGTTGTGATTTAGTTGTGCATAGAAGAAGGTGTGAAGTTGACAAGGTGTGAAGAAGGTGTGAAGTCTTGAAGAATTTGTGAAGGTGTGAAGTCTTGAAGAAGTTGTGAGATTGGTTCTAGCTACGATTAGAACTCGACATTTAGCTTAGTGTCGTTAACTTGTGTAAGCCAAGGTGTGTAAGGTTTCTCCACCATAAGGAGTTTGTTGACATAGTGAAGAAAACTTTCGAGTGTGGTACTCGGGGAGTGGAGTAGGGCAAGGAAGGTGTCCTTGTAGCCGAACCACTATAAATTCGCGTGTTGTGGTTTGATCTCTCTAACTCTATATTTTCTTCATTCTATTTCAATACTTTCATTATTAGATTAGACTTGCTTATATTGGTTGTTACTTGAACTCACTTAAGATCGAATCGAAAGTTTTTATAAGCTACAAAATATTTTGGAAATAAATTTAAAAAGGACGTAAAACTATTCAACCCCCCTTCTAGTTTTCCACAAACATTACACTGGATAATTGAAAATTACACTATTCGACCTAAGTTATACTAAATTACACTAGATTGTCTTCCACACTGCTTCTTCTTCCTTTTATAGGGGAGATTAGGGTTCGTTGGACCTTTCTGAGCCAATCCCACAGCCCTTGGATGTCTGAAATCAATCCTAGCCCTCTATTGATTTTTGGCGCCAAAACGATCATTGCAATTTGCTCTGTAAATACCAATTGGGGGGGGGGGGGTTGGCATTTATTGTGGCTTGTTTCTTAGGTAGATGTGATGGTGTGGGCGGTGGGATTTGACTGGCAAGTGGTGATGGTGGGGGGTGAATACCAGGGGTGGTTTTGTAGTGTGGGAGGGAAGGGGTGAGTGGTTTTGGTGTTTGACCTCGTTTTAATCTTAAACGTGGGTGAGGGTGTTTTGGGCTTAGGGATTAGTTGGGCTTGGGTGGTGGATTAGTTTGTTCTTGTTTGTAGATTGGATAGGATTTGGTTTAATAATAACACAAAAGGGTCCGTTTGGGACCATTCATGCAATTTTCTATTTTTAGAGGGACTGAAAATGGAACTTTTCCAAAGTTTTCATCAGTGTGTATCTTTACCAAGCTTGAATAATACAAGGACCATAAGTGACAATTTCCACATTTGAAATTTCCAAAGACCAATTATGTCAATTTTGAAACTGTAGGGACCAAACTTGTAATTTCTTAAACTTTTCACCCAGGGACTAAACTTGATAACTTGTGAATTTCGAGGACCATTTTTGACTTTATCTTCCAAAATCCAATGCTCAGGGGCCATTTCTGCCAAATTCCAAACTTGAGGGACCATTTCTGTCAATTTTGCAAACTTTTGCTCCAAGGACTATTTTTGGCATTTTGTGATTCTTCAAGGTATGTTTTGACAATCTGAGCTCAAAAATGATAATTTGCATTCCCGGCTCTGGCTTTTGACACCTTTTTCTAAACTCGTTCTCGTTTTTGTCATTTTTGGCCTTTTTATGCCAATTTCTGAATTATCCGTTCCTGCAAGATCACAAACACAAAAACACAATATCTTTTGCATTTATGGTTAGCTTGTGTCTGTTTTGGTCTTAATATGGACAGAAAAAGGTGTGTGAATAAGCACACACCATCACTCCAATTATAAAAATAATACTCATTATGGTGGTCTCGAATAGTATACAAGTCAAGTTCTAAAGTTTACAAGTCACTGACACACTCATAGATTTGTGAATTTTGATAAACTAAAATCACAATTTTAGAAAATAAAGTCTTGTGTGCAGCTATGCAACTTAGATTAAATAAAAACATGGTAAAAAAATTTAAATTTTGATATTTTAAGCGCAAATTAAAGCATATTTTTGAAAAATAAGGACAAGTAAGTGTTCTAATTCTCCACCCCCTACTTAAGTTAAACAATGTCCCATTGTTTATTGAAATTAAAAACAGGAAATTAAAAAGAATTAGAACTGAAAAACTCCTATGATATTTGCTCGGTTTGATCCTCCATTATGAGTTTGCGAGCAATAATTTCTATGGATGTAAGGCGTTCAGCTTTTCATTATTCTTGTATCCACATAAAGTGTAGAAAAATATAAATACCACCAATTATTCACCCGAGTTTAAGAAGATCGACACTTGTACAAAATTCATTAGTGGTTAGAAAATAAAAATAAAAAAATAAAAATAAAATTGTAAATCATCAGGTCAGTCGATGCACCGCATCTTATGGAAGAAGATGCGCCGTATCGAGCCTC
This sequence comes from Artemisia argyi, assembly GCA_030686995.1. Classification (NCBI taxonomy): domain Eukaryota; kingdom Viridiplantae; phylum Streptophyta; class Magnoliopsida; order Asterales; family Asteraceae; genus Artemisia; species Artemisia argyi. Next base: position 52,925 of record JARVZY010001455.1, read on the forward strand.
GAATTGGTACGGGTCAGAAAGATTAGATGCGTCGCATCCTTTACCAGGGATGGGCCGCATTAAATAAACTGACAGAAGGTTTATAGTTCAGAAAATGAAATGCAAAAAAATAAAAACAGATATGATCTGTGTAGTAGATACGCCACATCTATTGATGGAAATGCGCCGCATATGCTACAGGTCTGATAGACTTGACAGCAAAAGCAATAAAGATAAATTCGGGTTGTCTCCCGGTAAGCACTTTTCTTTATTCTAGAGTCTTCAAGTTAAACTCACGTTCAGCTTTTATTTTGTTTCATTAACGCAATCCGCAGTGTCGCGCTCCCTCATCCTCAATCCAGTAATATCAAGTACATCTTGCCCCTCCTCGATTTCCACGCCATTCCTTCTCAAAATCTGCACAAGTAAACTTCTATCCCTTTCGGGTAGTGATGACAAGATAATAGACAGGAAACTCTTGTTCTTACGAAGGCACAAATATTCTGGATGAGGTGGTAACTCAACAAATATTTCTTTATGTTCCTTAACCTTTATACGTTTGTTAATAACTTCACATTTATACCATTTATCGTCAGATTTATCAATTGTATTATGCCTTAGTTCAATTGGCACATTAAGATCAATAAACTCATCAAAATCCTCATGATTTGGGTTACTAGAATTATTTTGAATTAAAGTTTCACCCATTAATCTCAGGCATATCTAATATTACAAAGTCTACGGGAAACACAAACTTTTCGATCCTAACAAGCATATTTTCAGCAATCCTCTCAGGTCGTTTTACCGTTTATCTGCCAATTCAATAAGCAACTTAGTTGGAGCTAATTTTCCTAAACCTAAAGAGGTAAAGGTCTTAAATGGCATAACACTAACACTGGCTCCTAAGTCAGCTAAGGCATTATTGAAAGATATATTATTAATTGAACAAGGTAAAGTAAAACTTCCTGGATCTTTTTCTTTATTAGGCAAGGCGTTGTAGTCTATTGTAGAGCACTCTTCTTTCATTGCAGCCTTGATCTCCTCTTCAATCCTTGATTTCTCCATGAGTAATCTCCTAACACTAATTGAAGAGTTAAAGAAATATTGGGGTTTCATACCATTAGCCAATCTTCCAAGAAAAGGTACGTTAGGCACAACTTCTTCGGTAGTGGTGATTGCTTTGACATGATCTCTTGGATTTGTTTTTGTTGAGCTAGGTAGACATCCATATCCCCTTTATTGAAGTACTTTGCTCATTAGACCATTTGTTGCTCAAGTGCTTTGATCGAAGCTCCTTGGTTCCTTGTGGTAGCATCAGTTGAAGCTCGGATTTCTTTGATCATAGCAATATTCTCTTCATGTCTTTTGCCAGCATCAGCCATCATCTACTTCAAGGTGTCATCCAAAGTCTTCCTCCTTTCTTAATATGAGGGATTTCCATTATTTCTTTGATAATAACCTGGAGCAGTTTCCCTAAAACTTCCTGAAGGTTGTCCAAATTATGTGTAGTAGGCCTCCTCAAATGTTTCTTCATTCTTTGATGGACAATCCTTAGTGTAGTGGGGGCCTTGGCACTTTTCACATCCAACTTGGGCAGCATAAGCTCTTTCATCTCTCTTCTTCATCTCTCTACTAAGCTTGTCCAATTGAGCTTGAATTGCAGCAAAACCATCAGAATTACTGCTGATTTTAGACCTAGTAGAGGTTCTATCATGCCACTTTTGAGAATGATCAGCAGCATCTTGAATAGCTTTCCTAGCATTAACTGCACTCATTTGAGGTACAGCTCCCTTAAAATCCAACTGCTGTCTAGTAGGCACGTCTAATGCTTGATAAAACAATATTATTTCCTCCATAGGGGTTAGATAATGTTGAGGGCATTTCAATAATAGTTCCTTGAATCGCTCCCAAGCACGATAAAGACTTTCATCGGGCTCTTGCTTGAAGTTATTGATAGCCTCCATCTTTTTAGCGGTTTTTGCAGGTGGACATTATCACTTGAGGAATTTGCTCTTCAAGTCTTCCCATTTGTCAATAGAACCAACAGGTTCATTCTTTAGCCACCTATTAGTGGCTCCTGTAAGAGAGATAGGGAAAACACGAAGCATAACTTGGTCAATTTTTAGTTTCTTAGTAGTAAACAAATCTGCAATTTCAAGGATCTTTTCCACATGGTCATTGGCATCTTCATTCTCTGATCCATTGAAAGCATTTTCTCTAAGCTCCTTGAGAAATTGACCCTTAAATTCAAACTTAGTATCATTATCAAACTTTGGGTTAGCAACTCCCGAACTATAGTCCACTCGGGTCTTGTTCATGTATTCCTCCATGGTTGTGTTTTCCGTCATTGTTTAAGTTACTCCTTCTTCTTTAGATGGTTCTTGATCAGAAAAGTAGTCGAGCTTAGTTGGGCTCGAAAGATCAAAGTCTTTTATGTTGAAAAGCCTTTTAAGTGAATGAAAAGCTTTTTCAGGATCGTCGAACGGTTTGGTGAGTTCTTTAACAGAGCTCCGGGTCATGCACTTCCTGAGATTCAGCACAAAAGCATCAGTAGGATAGGTTTTATGAAGTATAATATCAGAAAACAAGTAACGAAAACAGAATACGAAAAATAAAGTTGCTGATATCTACAGACGATGCGCCGTATCCCAAAAGTAGGATGTGCCGTATCTTATTACGTTAAAAATTAAATCAGACTTTTATTCAGAAAAACGATGAGTCGTATCTGCAAAAACAGATGCGACGTATCTCAGTTTAATAAATTCGAAAAAATATATTTAATAAATAAATAGATGCGCCGTAACTATCGAAACAGATGCGTCGTACCTCGTTAGGGTTTTGAAAATTATCCGATTAAAAACAAAATACGTCGTATCTAGGTGATAGATACGCCGCACTTCAAATTTTTAAGTTAACGCTGTATATAAAAATAAAAAAACGCAATGCGCCGTCTCTGATAAATCAGATGCGCCGCATCGTTTGGATCAACAAAATAAAGAAGACAACAGTAATGCAGAAAGTAAAAGAAAAATAAAGAAAACAAAAAATTACAGAAAATAAAGAAAACAAACAAACAAGAAAATTAAATATGCAAGAAAATACAATGAATACAATCTAAACTAATATATAACAAAGTTAGTGGTTAGAATCTAATTAAAATACTAATAAAAAATAAACAGATATTAACAATTCATTCCCCGGCAGTGGCGCCAAAAACTTGATGCGTGCGATATGTCAATGTAGCATAGGTTAATTTTACCTAATCAAGTTTTAGATTTATATTTAGCCGACTTGTTACTAACACACACACACTTAACGAGCAGTGTAACCGATCAATATGTAGATAGTGGTAAGTAGAGTGTCGAACACTAAGAATGGAATGTAATATCTAGTTGATTTGATCAGTATTTTAATATCTAAGTTAGTTTACAATCTAATCTAATAAAAGGGGGTTTAGCCTGAGAGACTAGCACGGATTTGAATTAAACAGAAAAGTAAAACTAATGAGAACAAATCAGTGAAGAGCAATCACATACACAAATAGATAATAGAGACACATAGAAGACCTATCCTATGGTTTAAGTAGCTTGTCACTTGTTTTATTGTTAGTTTTATATGATGAGTATCGTAATCTAATTTGTCTCGTTGGATCCTAAATATCGGCGAGTAAACTCTTAACGATTACTTATGTTTATCCTACCTTCTAAACGCTAGATAAGTAGGCGAGGAACAGGTGTGGTAGCCCAGAAGACTCAACTAAACACAGAGGTTATCAATACACAAATACAAATCACCAAAAAAATATCATATAAACTTTAATCGATGAGAAAACAATTTTAAGGAGAGCAGTATGGTGGCCACAAGCCCATCAATCCTGATGGATTAAAGCTTACTAATACAATAAAACAAAACTACTTAAAGAATTATGCACATGCAAGACCTTCTTACGGGTCTAAGATCTCTGTTTAGGGCGTGTCTTATGATGCTTCTTCGACTGAATTCGTCTCCTTAGGGTTTTGTTGCACACAAAATTCGTATCTGTCTTGGGGTATTTATAGCTTCTGTTTAAGGGATCGATGCGGTACATCTTGATGATAGATACGGCGCATCTACTTAACTTCGTGTGGGGTCCAAGACTATTATATTCTGGAATATTCGTACACCGCCTTTAGATGCGGCGTAAGTTTCGTACACCGCCTTCAGATGCGGCGTAAGTTGTTTCTCAATGCGGCGTATGTTTTTTAAAGTCTTGGATAGTGTGTGGTTAAGTATTTAGCTAATACGTCGCATGTTGTAAATGAGATGCGACGTATTTGGAGTAGAACAAGTTGGTTATCCTTCGTTGACCAAAGTTTCATATGCGGCGCATGTTGTAATTAGATGCGGCGCATTCTTCAAAGTCAGACAATGGTCTTTGAATTCATCTAAGTATGATGTTGCGGCGTATCTATTGAGAATGATACGGCGCATCTCCTGGATTTTAGTAGACTTTTCCAATCTTGATTATTAAGGGGGCCGCCCAGCTGAATGTTGGCCAGCTTTGTCTTTTTGTGGGGAATTTTTTCTGGAACATTTTTGTTATTTTTGGTTGAAAATATGAATTCATATATTTGTAATGAATTTAGTATATTTATTTAATACCAAAAATGATTTTCTAAAAGATGTAAAATGTTTGTAAGATTTTATAAAAATTCTAGTGATTAAGAAAATGTTCATTTGATCAGAAAATGCATTAGATACTTTGTTTATTCATATTTTAAGTGATTTGGATGTCAAAGTGAATATTTATGATTAAATACGTGTTTACGTCATAATTTATAGTTCAATGAGTTTTCGTTTTGTGATTATCAAAACATAGAGATATCGATATATGTTAAATAACGTTTTTAGGCATTATTTATATTAATATTATGGTTTGTGTTTTTATATAGTTTAAAAAACAATATGTAATTCTTCTTAAACATTTCATATTCATAATTTAAAACAACATTTTTATAAAGTATTCATATAATTTCGTGTTTATAATATATAATAATTTGTAAATTTGAATAAAATTACAAAGATCATTAAAAAATGACATTATAGTAGATACTTAGGATCCCGATCCAATCTTACGATCACGATCTTACAAAGACAAAAACAATTATAAGTAGGATACCGATCTTAAAAACTTGATTTGTACACTACACGACCTCCTTTTATAGATATTGAATCTGTCGCTTTCTAAGAATTCTTTTCTCTAATTGCTTAAAGTACATTTGCCGATGGACAGACTTATTAGGGTCATAGGGTTTGTACACGGTACACCACCTACCTCTCCCACCTTCCTTATTATGCTTTATTACAGTGAAAGGAGTTGATGACAAAGAAATGGTTTTGTTACTTTGCTATTTTTATTTAGTAAGACTACTTTTTGTATCAGTTGAAGAACTCCTTTTTTTTTTTTTTTTTTTTTTTTTGCTTATTCGATCAATGTGGCCAATCTGTATTGACAGTCACTTTGGCCATTTCAGGGATTTGACTTTTAACTTCTTCTGCAGCATCTTGCTTCTATTCGTTTTTTTTGTTCACATGGGAACTCATCTTTTCGAACAAAACCGGCCTTGAAATGGCTAGAGTGACTGTCAAATTTTGAAGGCCTAAAAAGACGAGGTCCCATATTTACAGCCAAGTTCAATTCACTGATAATTTAAAGTTGGTGTCCAACCTACAAAATAAAAATTTTAAAATCAATCCCAAATAATTTTTACCGGCATGCAAATCATTTGCGTGATAGGTTTTAGTTAAGTGTTGCTTGTTAAAACACAAAAAGGATAATGCATAAAAATATAACCCGACAATACATACAAGTAAGTTAGAAATATTTCTATTTAATCAAGAGACTCATGATAAATTTAAGTAAAAAACCAAATTATTTCATCTCTTTGCTAATAGATCAATGTTTAATATTTTCTTTCTCTTTTTTACTCTTATTCAACTCTTTTTTCCCTTTTATACTAAAGAAGCCAATACAACACTGTCCCAAGATGAGAAGTCAAAGTCAACAGCAACAACAGCTCATGTTAATACAACAGTTACTCAAGCTCAGGATGCAATGGTCAAGACAAGAAGATACACTGCTCACAAGATGCTAACTACACTGAGAAGAAGTTTTATTCTATGTGATGTAATGTAGCATAGTTGATTAGTTAGTTAGATAGTATAGTTGACTTTTATCTTTGACTCCTTTGTAGTGTATAAATACAGATATTGTATCTTCATTTCAATCTTAATGAGAAATTCACATTTCATTCATTCATCTCTATTTACAATATGGTATCAGAGCAAAATGCGCTCTAACAAACTCTGATTACTCTAACAAACTTTCACCACCACAACCACCAACAACCACCATCTGTAACAAACTTCCACCACCACGACCACCACTGTAACAAACTTTCACCGTCATAAACCACCACAAAACTCTACAAATCACTTCAAATTTACTTCATAACATTCAAAACATCATCAAGAACACCATGAAATCATTCAATTAGATCAAATTCAAAGAAATTGCTCAAAATCACAAATAACAGATTTTCCCGCCAAATTTTCAAACTCATCATCCTCAACCAAATTTCTGCCATTAACAACTTTCATTCATCATGAATAACACTACAAACACCAACAGTACGTCATCTTCCACACCATTAACAAACAACATGACTTTTGATCCAAATGATGTCAATTCACCCAATCATCCCCTGTTCTTTCATCATCAAGATCATCCTGGATTGGTACTTATATCAAAGAAGTTGTCTGGATCTGAAAACTATAGCACTTGGAGGAGATCAATGATGATTGCATTGAATGCCAGAAACAAACTTTCACTTGTTAATGGAGAATTTGAAGAACCCTCAGTCAATTCATCAATCAGGTCTTTGTGGGAAAGAGCCAATGATATGATCATATCTTGGATATTGAATACAGTCTCAGAACAGATTGGGAATAATCTAAATTTTGTTAACACTGCTGCAGCATTGTGGAATGAGTTGAATGAACATTATTCTCAATTGGATGGGCATAGGATCTATCAAATCTCAAATGACATAGTGCAGTTGAAACAAGCAAATTCACCTTTGGAATTGTATTATCACAAATTGAAGGGATATTGGGATGAATTAGATGCATTGGAAGCTCCTTATATGTGTACATGTAGGTGTGACTGTGAAAATGGGAAAACAAATGGAGAAAGAGAACAAAGGAAAAGGTTGATTCAATTTTTGATGGGGTTGGATGACAGTTACACTAATGTCAGAGGTCAGATCTTGCTTATGCAACCACTCCCAATGGTATCTAAGGCATATAGCATGTTGAGGCAAGAGGAGAAGCAAAGAGATACAACCAAGATCAATCATGTTACAATCCCTACAGCTTTAAACACTTACAACAACAAGAACAATAATCAGGTCTTTAAGCCAAACACTACTCAAAACACCACAAATCAAGCACCAGGATACAAAAGAGCACCTTTTAGGAAAGGGATAATTTGTTCTAATTGTGGAAAAGAAGGTCACTATGGGAATGAATGTTATAAGGTTGTTGGCTTCCCTCCAGGTCACCCTTTACATGGCAAATTTGTTCCACAATCACAGAAGAATTCAGGTAATAGAAGATCTGTTAATGCAACAGTTGGGAGTGAGGAGACTAATGATGATCAAACTGCCACAACAAACACATCAAACAACACCACTGATCCCTATGTGTACTGCAAGATGGATCAAATGCAAAATCAGTTGAATCAGATGCTGTTAATGATGCAGAATCAAGGACTCAAGGAACTCACAGCAGCAAACCTTCCTCACATGGCAGGTAAATATGTGTTTATTGCCACATTTACATCTGGTTTTAAGCAAATTTGGATAATTGATAGTGGGGCTACTGATCATATCTGTACATGTTTACACTTAATGACTGATTTACAACACTGCACAACACCTATCACAGTTCATCTACCTAATGGCACAACCACCAAAGTTACCATGACTGGAACAGTTCAAATCACACCCAATCTCAAACTTCAAGGAGTATTCTACATTCCATCTTTCACCTATAACCTGATTTCTATAAGTAGGCTCACAAACTCAACACACTCAGCAGTCACTTTTACTCACAATCAATGTATCTTTCAGGGCCATGATGGCTCCAAGACTACAGGCAGATTACATGGAGGACTCTACACTCTTACACCAGCTCTCACCATCACATCACCTACAATTCTGTCAAGTTTCAGTTCTACTTACCTCTGGCATGCAAGATTGGGCCATCCCTCACTTCAAGTTTTAAAGAAAATCAAACCAATTTCATCTCTATTCCATAGTAATACTGAAGCCAAATGTACAATCTGTCCATTGTCAAAACAACATATGTTACCTTTTCCAAGTAGTGTTTCACAAGCAACTAGCATGTTTTCTCTTATTCATCTTGATGTATGGGGTCCATATAAACACCCAACAATCAATAAATGTACTTACTTCCTTACCATTGTTGATGACTTCTCAAGAGCTACATGGACATATCTTCTTCCTAGTAAACATCATGTTTGTTCAACTGTTCAAGTATTCAACTCTTATGTTAACACTCAATTTCAAACAAAGATAAAAGTGATTAGGAGTGATAATGGCACCGAATTTTTAAATCAATCCTTTACCACATTCACTCAATCACATGGCATAATTCATCAAACAACCTGTCCTTATACACCACAACAAAATGCAAGGGTGGAAAGAAAGCACAGACACTTGTTAGAAATGGCTAGATCATTATACTTTCAAGCAAACTTTCCAACTCATCTGTGGGGATACTGCATTTTAGCCTCAACTTACCTTATCAACAGATTGCCCTCAAGAGTTCTAAACTACAAGAGTCCCTATGAGATTCTTTACAACACTACACCAAACCTTGAACATCTCAGAGTTATAGGTTGTCAAGCTCATGTTTATAAACACACCACAGACAAATTTGACACCAAATCCACACCCACAGTCTTCATAGGCTATCCACAAAACCAAAAGGGATACATATTGTACAACATTCAGACTCAAAAGACCATAATCAGCAGGCATGTGATTTTCAATGAATCTATTTTTCCTTTTCATAACAACAAAACCACTCATGTTTCTGACCCATTCAATTCACCACTTCAATATTCTACCATCCATCCTCCAACCATACCTCAAACCTCCACATCTTCTTCAACAAACACTGTCCCAAACACTCCTACACACAACCACACCAACACTGAACCAACATCTGAGCCTACATCAACCCATACCAGTCCTACACCCACACCTGAACCAAATACAATCAATGAGCCTACTCAACTACCCACTTCTGCTTTCATTCCTACATCTTCAACTGAACCTACAATTGCACCTTCACCACCTCCACCAAGAAGAGTTTCAACAAGAACAAAAACATTACCCACAAATCTTAAAGATTTTAAATGCACCCTACCACCATCTCTTATCAACAATACATCTACTAAATACCATCATTCTAATTACATAAATTATAAAAATTTATCATCCAAAACACACAAAACCATCACATGTACAGATTCTTTAGTAGAACCACAATCTTTTAACCAGGCAGCTAAGAACCCGAGGTGGATGGAAGCAATGGACAAGGAAATCTATGCACTGGAGCAAAATAACACATGGATTTATACTACCTTACCACCTGACAAACATCCCATTGGGTGTAAATGGGTATTCAAGATCAAGTTCAGGGCAGATGGTACAGTAGAAAGGTTCAAAGCAAGGCTAGTAGCAAAAGGTTTCAATCAACAAGAAGGTGTAGATTATAATGAAACATTTGCTCCAGTTGCTAAAATGGCCACAGTTAGGACCTTGATTGCTATAGCAGTTCACAATGACTGGCCAATACAACAACTAGATGTGAACAATGCTTTTCTTCATGGAGACTTGAATGAGGATGTCTACATGACCATACCTCCAGGCTACAACCAGAAATTTCCACCTAATACAGTTTGTAAGCTCACCAAGTCCCTATATGGTCTTAAACAAGCAAATAGGCAATGGTTTGACAAATTGACCACCTTCTTACTCAGCTTGGGATTCAAACAAAGTTATGTGGATACTTCCTTGTTCACAATCAAACATCAAGGTTCTATCACTTCTTTATTGGTCTATGTTGATGACATACTACTGACAGGAAAAGATGCTAACTTCCTTCAACATATCAAAGATCAGCTTCACAACATGTTCAGCATCAAAGATCTTGGTCCTATTCATTACTACTTGGGAATTGAAATACTCAGAAACTCATCTGGCCTTACAATGAGTCAAAGAAAGTATGCTTTGGAGCTTCTCAAACATGTTGACTATCTTGATCTTAAACCAATGGCCACACCTATGGATCCAATAGTCAAGCTTAATGATACAGATGGTGATCTTCTTCCTGATCCTACTCAATACAGAACCATTGTTGGCAAACTAATCTACCTTACAATCACAAGACCTGATCTTTCATTTGCAGCTCAAGCACTCAGTCAGTATACTCACAACCCAAGAACAACACACCTTCAGGCACTTCACAGAGTTCTTAGATACATTAAACTTTGTCCTGGTCAAGGTATATTTTTCCCAACTCAGAACACTATGGAATTAACTACATACTGTGATAGTGATTGGGCTAGTTGTGCAACTACAAGAAGATCTGTGTCAGGCTTTGCTATTTTCTTAGGAAACAGTCTAATCTCATGGCAATCTAAGAAACAATCAGTGGTTTCTAGATCTTCAACAGAGGCTGAGTACAGGGCATTAGCAGATTGCACTTGTGAAATCTCATGGCTTAAATGTTTGCTTTCTGACTTGGGAATTCAAATACCTACACCATCATTAGTCATGTGTGATAATGTTTCCACAATTGCCTTGGCAAACAACCCAGTCCAACATGCTAGGACAAAGCATATAGAAATAGATTGTCACTTTGTTAGGGACAAAATTAAAAGTGGTCAAATCAAGCCTGTGTTTGTTCCCTCTATGGCACAAGTGGCAGATATCCTAACAAAAGGACTGAACAAATATCTCCATTATAAATGTTTGTCCAAGTTGAGCATCTGTGATCCTTACACAGTGCCAACTTGTGGGGGGGATAAAGAAGCCAATACAACACTGTCCCAAGATGAGAAGTCAAAGTCAACAGCAACAACAGCTCATGTTAATACAACAGTTACTCAAGCTCAGGATGCAATGGTCAAGACAAGAAGATACACTGCTCACAAGATGCTAACTACACTGAGAAGAAGTTTTATTCTATGTGATGTAATGTAGCATAGTTGATTAGTTAGTTAGATAGTATAGTTGACTTTTATCTTTGACTCCTTTGTAGTGTATAAATACAGATATTGTATCTTCATTTCAATCTTAATGAGAAATTCACATTTCATTCATTCATCTCTATTTACAATATATACTCATAAACTTTTTGGTATATATGGCAAGAGCAAAGAAGAGAAAAAAAAATGTTAAAGATTAAAATGTTAAAGACCTACAACATACTACACGACATCATTTGAAGAACAATGGTCATTAATAAGAAAAGAAATACAAGATATGATGAAAAAATATTATTCATGAAGCAGCAATCATTATTAATGTGAAATAAAACCAGTACGAACCATTGTTACTTTAAGTCATTACTCAAATCGCAGAACCGTCAATGCACAACCATTCTCCAACAAACACCTTGTCGCAGTTCAAATTGGGATTAAAAGCATTGAAGGCAACTTCTGTAAGGTGGAAGTCCTTTATGATACTTAAGCATGTGTCTTCAACATGTGCCCCGTATATCTTGTTACACACCAATGTTACTTTATTCGATGACCCTATTACAACCAAAACAATTATAACATTACAGCAAGCATCAAGATAAATGCAACCAAAAGATTGTTCAAATACTTATATATAATAAGATGATGTCAATTATACATGCAAGGTACGTGCTAAAAGTTCAATACATAAACACATAATTGTACATTGATGGAACTTACTTTTGCTAATAGTCATTTTACTTTCTCCGATCGAGATAATGAGAACGAATGAAAGCAAGAGAATGAGGCTGAAAAATGTGGAAGCTTTGGTGTTTGCCATTTCTGATATCTAACTTGTTTCGTTCTAGCAAGCTTTGTTATCTGTTGAAAATAGGATGATTTTTACACTTAAAAGTAAAAGAAATATATTTATTCATAACAGAATCAAAGACGGCAAACAAAACTAAAGATAAGTAGGATAAAATCTTTGTATCATAAAAATAGTGGACGGCCTCATTGTTTGCTTCATGATACAATGATGACAGGTAGATGTATATTATATTACAATAAAATGATGAAGTATAATCAAAATAATAGTTACTGAAGCCCAAAATATACTCTATCAGTCTAATATTAAATGTCCACTTTAACTTTTTTAAGTCTCTCTTGTTAAACTTTGATCGTAAATGTTTTTATTCGTGCTATATAATACTCGATGAAAATTATACCAATAAAAATACATTTAAAACTCAATACATTCATATATTTTGCATAAAGTATTATATAACACAAATAACATAATTTAAGGTAAAAATTGAATAAGAAAAACTCTAAAAAGTCATAGCAGACATTATAGGACAGAGGTAGCAGTAATATTTTTGGAATGAAAATATACGGAAAAAAACAACCCAAAAAGTGCTAGAAACACCTATGAGATGTCAATGCAACAACCATAAGACCCCGTAACCCACGTCCCAACCCTCTAGGAATCTCCAGTGTTCGCAAACAATAGATCCCTTGTTTTATTAGTGGTGCAAGAGTGTATCCATTCTTTTATTTATTTATTTTTTTTTCTAACATGAGAGTGTAACTTTCTTCGAAGGAGTAAACACATACATGACCATCTTTGTCACTATATTGAATCGCCTCTTCCCTGTTTCCCTTTTTTTGTCTCCGGTTATTACTGTTTGACAACACTTGGCCCAAATTTAAATTTGTTTGAAAACAATACAAACAAGGCGACATTCATTCAATACGGTAATTGTACATTCCTTAAAACTGTATGTTCCTTTTAAAGTGAATAATTATTTTTAGACAAAATAAATATGTGTATGTTTTAGGTCTATTATTAGTGGATACATTAGTGTTAGCTAATTACATGTATTAATGGCATAACAAGTAATGCAAAGTAGGATCTTGTAAACAAGAGTTTGCCGACTGCAAACAAGGCACCCATATAGTATATTTTTGGAGGAAGAGTTTCTCGTTTATGGCTCTTTGATGTCATTTTAGCAATGTTACCATTCGTAACACAATAAAATATCGCAAGAAAAGGCAACGAAAGACAAAAAAAAAAGGTATGGGAAAGAAGTAGAAGAAGGTCAACGATCGAAATTTTGGTAATGCTTCAAAAATGAGAAAAATACATAATTAATAGCGTGCACCAAGAGTGCGTTATCAACATTTCTTTCAATATGTTAAGAAATTGAGGAAGGTAATTATTGATTAAGATCATCCTTGACCACAATTTAAACAACAAAGATAGAACTTAACTGTTGTGAAAGATTGGCTTTTTAACTGTTGTGAAACTATAATCAAAGATATCATTATATAAACTTTCACAAGACATGCAGCATAATTGATAAATTGATAAATCCATTTGGATGATGACATAATTATTTTTCGTCATGTTTTTCAATGCGCACATTTTGTATAAGTTTGCCGGCCGGATATTATACTTTTGTTTTTATCAATGTTTATAAGCATCCTGCCTAGCTTTTTTTCGTATCTCATACCTACCCCATCATCCATGGACCAAAAGCCTGAAACCCCCTCACTTCCTCTAATTACTCGTTTCAAGCTTTGGCTAGTTACCATCCTCACAAACGCCGGAATCCGTCCTGATGGCACTCTCAATAGATGCTTTCGCAACCTTGTAGACTTCAAGTCCCCTGCTAATGTAAGACATATTCAAGGTGTCAAGTCCTATGATGTCTCCATTGATCCTGATCGAAACCTTTGGTTTCGTGTCTTTGTCCCTGATGTAACTATAGACACTACATTGCCTGTGATCGTGTATTACCATGGTGGTGGTTTTGTATTTTGCAGCCCTGACAGTAGTCCTTTTGATGGACTATGCCGTCGATTTGCTAGCAACATTCCTGCTGTTGTTGTTTCAGCTAATTATCGGTTGACCCCAGAAAACCGATTTCCATCCCAGTATGACGATGGAATTGATGTCCTTAAGTTTCTCGATGAAGACCAAAGCCAAAAAAGCTTGCCTGATAATGCCGATTTGAGGCGTTGTTTTGTGTCTGGAGATAGTGCTGGGGGCAACCTTGCTCATCATGTTTGTGTTAGAGCTTCTCAGAACAACTTCCAGCAACTTAAGGTAATTACTGAAAATGTTGAATTGCTTATAGTAGGAATATATATAACTTGAAGGTTTATTAGTTAATTTGTTTTATCATGCAATAAGCCTTTGCTTTCATCGAGAAGAAAATATGTGAAAAGTATATTTTTAGACTAGCAAGTCACAAATTAAATAGAAGTAAATTATTACTTTATTTCAACCTTTTGCAAGTGAAGGTTATTGGACTCGTTGCGCTACAACCTTTCTTTGGAGGAGAAGAACGAACTCCATCAGAGTTATCACCAGAAAATTCACGAGGGCTAACGTTAAACCAGACGGATATCTATTGGAATTTGTTCAAGCCACTCTCACTCTCGTCAGACAAAGAATGGGACAGGGACAATGAGGTAATTAACGTAAGTGGACCAAGGGCGGCAGACATATCTGAAGTAAACTTTCCAAAGATATTGGTGGTGGTGGGGGGTCGAGATATCCTCCAGGACCGGCAAAGGAAGTATTATGACTGGCTAAAGAAGTCAGGAAAAGCAGCATGTTTGGAAGAGTACCCACACATGTTTCATGGTTTCTATGCGTTTACAGAAATAGAAGAAGCCATTCATGTTATTTCCGTAGTCAGGGACTTTGTTCGCAATGCGTCTAGAGAATAGCAATAACATTAATGTAAGCTTTGGGCCTATTGCCACGTACAAGACCAGGCTATATTTGATGATTGTTGAAGACTGGTGTAATGCTTAATTTGGATTTTTGTATTATCGTAAATGAATGATGATATAACCGAACATTTACAAGGAAACTACATCACTATCGCAAAATTTATAATCTAAATACTGTGGCCGGATCTAGGAATTCATAGAAGGGTATGCACCGCCCAAAAATTTTCATGGTAATCAAGGAAAGGAAAAAAATTATTTTCCCGGTTCGGGTTTTTCAGTTTTTCGGT
>JARVZY010001456.1:0-58206 GCA_030686995.1 Artemisia argyi
AGTTTATCCTAGGTGCTTACGCCAAGTGGTGGAGCTTTGATCCTTTCTCAAGCCTTTGGTAATCTATTTGCTATGACATGTAATGAGAGATGTTTTCCATTTCCATATTGTGATATATATACTTTATTACACCCGAGAGATGTGAGTATCTAAACACTATTTATGAGGTGCTAGTGTGTAACCTCCGTGCTTGTTTTTGGTTTTAAGTGGAATGATTATTTGTTGTAATTACTTTTATATTAGTGTTAAATGACCCCTAGCTTGTATTTTGATTAGAATAAAAACGCATTTGCTTGAGGACAAGAAAATCTCAAGTGTAAGGGTATTTGATAAGGCGAAGAGTGTACCGCTTTTAGGGGGTCATTTAAGCCCGAATTCGTGATTATTTGATCAATTATTGCCCTAAATCGTTCATTTTGTCATTTTAGGTACTTTTGAGAATAAATATGGAAAAGGAAGCATTTTAGATGTTTTTGGAGCAATTAAGTGAAGAAAACGACAAAATCTCAAAATCCTTGCTGGGAACAGTACCTGACGGCGTCAAGGCCATACAAGTGACGGCGTCAAGCTTGGCAAAAGAGGTGGATGTGGAAAATACACATGACGGCCCAGAACTGTTTCAAGGCAAAAATGCCTGACGGCGTCACCAAGGCCGTCAGGATCAACATATACATGACGGCCCAGAGCTTATTCTCAACATGACAGTGTCAAGATTGGATCTAGGCAATATGACCTTTAATTTGGCGGCGAGTTGACGGTGTCACAAGCTACAACGTGACGCCGTCAAGGTGTAAAATCTATATATAGTTTTGTAATTTTCCTTCATTAGGGGTGGAACTTTTGGAGAACTTTTTTGTGCAAACCCTAGACGAATTTTCTGTAACAAAAACGGTTTTAACCCTTGTTCCATCCATGTTCAATTGAAGATAAGTTTTCCAATAATCATTCAATATGTCCATGTGTTGTTTGATTTTATCTTATGCTTGTCTTCTTTTTAACATGCTAGGCTAGGTTTTTCTTGTGTTTGCTTAGATGTAATGAAACCTAGATGTTGATTATTGGTTGATGGTTTGTTTATAATTGTTGTGGATGATTGAATTCGATGTTAGGCTTAAGAAAACTGGCAGACTTCCAATTGGTAACTTGCTTGAACGTCTTAAGAAACATGATCGGAGGTGTACTACGATTTATTGGTTGTATTTAATGCGTAGGCAACTGCTACTGATACTACGTTAGGAGCTAGTAGTCGGCTCGGCCTAGAATGAAGTAGAAGCCTCTAGAGTTAGGGAATATCGTACACGGCCCTACGACTAGTATTAAGGAATATAACCCGTCATCCATGAGATAGTAACAAGCTAATCAACCAGTAAAAGATATCTAGGGAGTAGTGAAATCTAAGAAACACATTTTCTCTTATTATTGTTTCCACCACAAATTAGTTTAAGTTCATTTTATTTTATTTTGATTACATCTTTACTTAATTGGGTTAGTTGGCTAGCAACTAATTCCGCCCACTCCTTCAAAACTGAGATTTTTACTTGCTTTCTAAAAAATATAAAAATACAAAAAGAATCATCCCTCACCTTTAGACCTAGTTTAGTAGACTTTTTAATCCTAGCGAACACTATTCCTGAGTTGAACGATCAATCCCCTGGTACTTGTCACTATACTATACTAAAACGATCAGATACACTGCCTGACAGGGATTGCAAGTTTCTCAAGATCCCTTGAGAGGTAAAACCTTTTGTGAGGGCGTAATCCCGCACATCACAACTTACAGTTCCAATGCCTGTTTCTCGTATATTGATAAATACTTGAACTTATCTTCCTAAAGAAGTTTCCCGCCTATGCATTCAGATGTTGTAGTCGTAATCCAGAATCAAGTCTTCAGATACATTTGTTAGATCTTAGTGACACTGGTGTTGCCTTTAGCTCCTTTTAATCTACTCCCTGACACCGCATCTGTTTGTGAAATATTTTGTTTAGTTGATCTTCGACGTCCCTGAAGTCGTACAGACATTTGAGCTTTATATTAAACTCACTGATTTCTTTATCAGCGAGTCGTCTTCTGAATAATAATCTGAGAGACATGTTCTCTGATAACATATTAGGGAGTATCTCACTTCTGATAACTATCAGGTTCATATTGATAGTTATAAATTGACATTCTCTCTGATCGTTATCAGAGACTTGATGCTCACTGACCTTCAGAAGGTGAATTAGGCTATTTTATGTTCAAAAACTTGTCAAAGACAATTGGATCGGTTTTTCAGACCCAACAATCTCCCCCTATTTAAATATACAAATAGACTACTTATCAGTCGTAAGTGAGCATAATGACTTCTTCTTACTTACTGATTTTACATTAGAAAATATAAAAGATATTACAATATAGAGTTGATACTTCTGATGTTTACAATAAGGAGAAATAGCAATTTAATTATATTTTGAGTCCTCATTGTTGTTGAATATCCCACAGACCCTTAATTTTTGAGCTTTCTAATATCTTGGGTCCATTGTGGTTCAACATTTTAATAAAATTAGGACATTCTAAGTAAATCATAGACTGTAGGGTTAACATTTCCTTCCTAACAGTCTCCTAGCATTTAAGTATATGAATATCCTAACTTGTAAAGTTTGTAAGTCAGCATAACGGCTCCTGCTTACAAACTCATATACATCCAAGTATTAAAGAAATAAATAAGGCTTGATACTTTGTTGCTTTTGTCTTCAGTCAATTTTCATAGGGAATACTCCATTGGTTGAGTATTTCCTGATGTCATTGTTAACATAGTCTGAAGACAATACCATCCTTCCCCAGGTATTCCCACTAAGTCATATCTTCTACCTCTTCCTTAAACTCCATAAGCTTTTTTACTCATCTTGGTTACTTCTTAGGCAACCATTTTTCATGTCTTTCAAGATCACTCTTTATGGCTTTTAACTATTATACTTATTCTTTTCAAGGGATGGTTTTTATTCTTTTCAGGGGATGGCGGCTGTAATCTTTCTTGGTATATATTCTGATTTCTCCATGTTTATTAAGAGTCGATTCCTTATTGCTTATTGCGATCTGATTCTGATCGTTTTTGGGTTATTAGGGTTTCGATCTTGGTAGTTTATTTAAAGTAAATCCTAAACGTTTCTTGTCTAATCGTTTTCTTTCTTAGGGTTTATTTTAATCGATCCCTAATTACCCTAAACGATTACTTGTAATCATTTTTAGGGTTTATCGTTTTTTATTTCTGTTGATCGTGTGGCTTTACATGGTTCTATATATATACGATCTGGTGCTGATGATTGGATTGATATGTTATGCATGATTCTTATTTCTGGTCGATCCATAGGTTGGTTGTGTTAATGTTCGATCATGCTTATGAAACCCTGTTTTAGGGTTTTGATTTTCTTAATGGTTGGTGATGGTGAATATGGTCGTTCTAATTGCAAGTAACCCGTTTAGGGTTTTGTGGGATACAAGTTTTTGATGCTGGTATGTTCTTTGGATGCTTCGTGTCTGGATCTTGCGCTTTCTATGCTGTGGGGATCGAGATGGATGTTATATTGTAAGTTAGGGTTTGGTAAAACCCTATTCTTGGATTTAGCAGTTCATAACGTGTTGGTACAAAACCTTTGTTAGGGTTTTGATTTCTCTTTAACTGCTATTATGTTTTGTCGATTGCAACTGATCTGGGTTGATTAGTTCATGTTAGTGCTATGGCTGGAAGTTAGGGTTTTCTCAAGACCCTAGTCACGGTTTACATTTGTGATGCATGCTATGGGGTATTGCGTGGTGCTGTTATTGGTTATACCCTGGTGCTGGTTCGCTAATGTATTGGGTTTAGTATTGTGCTCTCAATTTTGCTGCTGTATGATTTGAATGCCTTCTGGGAATGTGTCATCAGTGGTTTCGTTTGGGTGCAATTGTGTGTGATGGAAGTTAAGTTGAAGGGTCGTATTCAAAACCCTTATTATCATCGTTCTTAGACTTGACATTAATTCTATCAGGTTATTATTTGCTCATGTGATCGATGGTGCTCTATTTGATGTAAGTTAGGGTCGGCAAACCCTATTTTCGTCATGATATGTTGAAGAATGCTTGGATGCTCATATGTGGATTCTTCATGGAAGTTAAAGTGGACCACAATGGTGATATAAAAGGCTCAAGTACTTCTCTTGAGTAGTATTGTAATTTTTATGCACTTTGTCATTATTTGTATCTTCACTTTATTATAAGTTATAGGAATATTGTGTCATTCTTATATTCGTGTCTGTAAGTGTCCTAAGGGACTGAGTCGAGGGAAGTCACCCTCGTCCTTTGTACTTCAACGTTTTTTTTGGATAATATATTTTACCGGGGTATTGGAACCCTTTTACCCAAAAAAAAACTATTATACTTATTCATTCTTGGGATGTTTTGAAACAAAAATTTCAGGATATTTTAAGTATCACATATCTTTATTTTTGAACATTGTGACATCTCAGAATGTAATGATTAGAAGAGTGTGTTAAAGAGGGCTGAACTAGAAGCTACTGGTGTGCTTCATTATTCTTACAAGATAATTGTGATAAGACAAGATCATACAAAAATGAAGCATGATGATTCTTGGGAATGGTAGATTTTGGTGGGGTTTGGCAGATGCCTGACAGGTAAGTGTTATTAGCCGTCATTCAAGAACGGCTATATATTATTAGCAGTCAATCAAGAACGGATATGCATTAAGAAAATTCCACCCGCTCTGATACCACTTGTTAGGCCCGCTTACGCATACGCGTTCATGCAAACCATGGAAGATATGAACAACAGTTTTAGCAAGTGAGGAAAACTAATGAACATCAACATGGATGATGAGGCGAAAAATGAACCACTTTTAGCGGGTCATTTAAGCCCGGAATTGAATTTATTTGATCAAATATTGCCCTAAATCGTTCCTTTTGTGATTTTAGGTACTTTGGGAGTGAAATCTGGAAAAGGAAGCAATTCGGACATTTTTGGAGCATAAAAGTGAAGAAAACGCCAAAGTCTTAATTTTCCTTGCTGAGAACAGTAGGTGACGGCGTCAAGAGCAACATCCTGACGGCGTCAAGAGTAAATTTGCATGACGGCCCAGTACAAACGTGAAGGCGTCACAAGTAGAGCATCAAGAGTGAAAGACGTGACGGCCTGGAAGACCATAACACATGACGGCGTCAGATGAAGATTAAGGCAGTCCGAGAAGTATTTTGGCGGCGAGATGACGGCGTCACCTATTTGGTCTTGACGCCGTCAGCCTCAGTTTTCTATATATAGTTTTCTAATTTTCATTCATTAAAAGAAGAGAAGTTTTGGAGAAACCCTAGGGCCAAACCTATTACGAATTTTACAGGTTTTTCAAGGGTTTTCAGCCCTTGAACCCTTTCATGTGTAATTGAGATAAGTATTCTTTTAATTCAATCAATATGTCTATGTGTTGGTTGTCTATATCTTGTTCTTGTCTTAATTCCATCATGCTAGGCTAGATCTATCTTGTGTTTGCTTAGATCTAATGAAACCTAGATGTTGATTATGTGTTGATTACTTGTAAATGGTTGTATTAGATGAATGATTTCGATGTTAGGCTTAAGAAAACTGGCAGATCTCCAAATGGTAACATGCTTGAACGTCTTAGGAAACATGAACTAACGTGCACTAGGTTTTATTGGTTGTATTTAATGCATGAGTAAATTCTAATGATCCCATGTTAGGAGCTTCTTAGCCGGCTCGACATAGGAGTGAAGTAGGCACTCATAGGATTGGGGAATTAAGTGTGCCACCCCATGAATGGTATTAAGGAATACAATCCGTCATCCACACAACTATAACAAGTAATTAACGTGTAAAAGATATCTAGGGAGTAGTGAAATCTAAGTAAACACAATTTCTCCACTTATTGCTCACAACCTTAGTTAATTTAGTTTTATTTTCATTTCTAGTATTTTATTTTGATAGCATTTTTAGTATTGGGTTAGTTGACTAGCAACTAATTCCGCCCAAATCCTTAAAACCCGAGATTTTTACTTGCTTTCTAAAAAATATAAAACATACAAAAAGAAACATCCCTCATCTCTAGAACTAGTATTTAGGTTTTCTAATCCTAGCGACACTATTCCTTGCTGAACGATCAATCCCCCGGTACTTGTCACTATACTATATTACAACGATCAGGTACACTGCCTGGTGAGGGTTGTAAGCTTCTCAAGATCCCTTGAGAGGTAAAGCCTGGTGCGATTCCCACGTATCAATGGATTAGGTTGGGGTTGCTTAAGAACAACACATACATGCTAACAACACCATTTGTATTTTTTCAACTTTTCTAAATCTTATTATAAATGAATAAAAGATTTACAAGGAGTAGCATACGGAAAATTACCCCGGAGTTGACATATTCAACTCTCCAAAATGAAACAACAAAAGACCGTTAGCTGCTTTGTTGTTTCTAGGATAGGAGGATCCTAACCATAATACCTTGTGCTATTTTCTTTGTTTGAATCTCTACTTAACTTGGTTACAACTAGGTGTTTATATAGGAGGGGAAACAATGGTTGCATGTGGTTTGCATAGTAAGTTGTCCACTTGCTATAGATAGGCATGTTGGTAGCGTAGGGATTGCACCAGGCTTTACCTCTCGAGGGATCTCGAGAAGCTTACAACCACCACCAGGCAGTGTACCTGATCGTTGTAGTATAGTATAGTGACAAGTACCGGGGGATTGATCGTTCAGTTAGGAATAGTGTCGCTAGGATTAGAAAACCTAATTACTAGTTCTAGAGATGAGAGATGATTCTTTTTGTATTTTTATATTTTTTGGAAAGCAAATTAAAATCTCGGGTTTTGAAGGATATGGGCGGAATTAGTTGCTAGTCAACTAACCCAATACTAAGATGCAATCAAAATAAAATACTAGAAATGAAAATAAGCTATATTAAACTAAGGTTGTGAGCAATAAGTGGAGAAATGTGTTTACTTAGATTTCACTACTCCCTAGATATCTTTTACACGTTAATTACTTGTTACAGTTGCGTGGATGACGGATTGTATTCCTTAATACCATTCATGGGGTAGCGTACTTAACTCCCCAATCCTATGAGTGCCTACTTCACTCCTATGTCAAGCCGGCTAAGAAGCTCTTAACATGGGATCATTAGAATTTACTCATGCATTAAATACAACCAATAAAACCTAGTACAATGTTTCCTAAGACGTTCAAGCATGTTATCATTTGGAGATCTGCCAGTTTTCTTAAGCCTAACATTGAAATCATTCATCCAATACAACCATAAACAAGTAATCAACACATAATTAACATCTAGGTTTCATTAGATCTAAGCAAACACAAGATAAATCTAGCCTAGCATGGTGGAATCAAGACAAGCACAAGATATAGACAACCAACACATAGACATATTGATTGAATTAAAAGAATACTTATCTCAATAACACATGTAAGGGTTCAAGGGATGAAAACCCTTGAAAAACCTGTAAAATACGTATATGGTTCGGCCTTAGGGTTTCTCCAAACTTGTTCCTCTTAATGAATGAAAATTAGAAAACTATATATAGAAAATAGAGGCTGATGGCGTCAAGAACAATCTTGTGACGCCGTCATCTCGCCGCCAAAATACTCCTCGGACTGCCTTGATCTACATCTGACGCCGTCATGTATCCCATTTTTCCAGGCTGTCACGCATTTAACTCTTGACGCTCTTCTTTGTGACGCCTTCATTTCTGTACTGGGTCGTCATGATATTTATTCTTGACGCCGTCAACTTGTTACTCTTGACACCGTCACACACTGTTCCCAGCAAGGAAAATTAAGTCTTTGGCGTCTTCTTCACTTTAATGCTCCAAAAACGTCCGAATTTCTTCCTTTTCCAGATTTCACTCCCAAAGTACCTAAAATCACAAAAGGAACAATTTAGGGCAATATTTGATCAAATAAATTCAATTCTGGGCTTAAATGACCCCCTAAACGTGGTTCATTTTTCGCTTCATCATATACCCTTACACTTGAGATTTGCTTGTCCTCAAGCAAATGCGATTTTATTCTAGTCAAAATACAAGTTAGGGGTCATTTAACACTAATATAAAAGTAATTACAACAAATAATCGTTCCACTAAAGACCAAAGACAAGCACGGAGGTCATATACTAGCACCTCACAAATAGTGTTTAGATACTCACATCTCTCGGGTGTAATAAAGTATAAATTACAATATGGAAACGGAAGATATCTCTCACTACCTGTCATAGCAAAATAGATTACCATAGGCTTGGGAAAGGATCAAACCTCCACCACATGGCGTAAGCACCTAGGATAAACTATCAAAGAGGTCTTTTAAAGGGTTGTAACGTTAGGTGTAGGGATATGGAATACACGGTTTTGTTGGATATAGGCAGTCTTTACTGGTGGCGAGGTAACAATCTTGGTTAATTACATGTACAATATGGCGTTGCTAAGCCAAGACTAGACTCGACTTAAGCTAATAAGTGAAAAATAACAAAAACATAAAATGAACATAGAATAAAAAGGGATGGTAGTCCGTATGTTTTTTCTCTTTTCTTTTTTCTATTTTTTTTTCTTTTCTTTTTTTTTTTATTTTTTTGATTTTTTTTTATTATTTATTTATTTTTATTTTTTTTGCATACACTCTTACCCTACCATCCAAAATAATACATCATAGGGAATGAACATTCCCCTTACACTTGAATTTTTACATAATTTACAATAAACTAATCTAATGACTCGAATTAAGATAATCAAAACACTTGGAGTACTTTTAAGATTAACGCACATACGGGGGTAATAATATGATGTTCTTCCCCATTACTCCATAAAATAAGTACTTTACCCATGAGTCTCAATCGTCCGAAAACAATATGTACAAGGATATGACTCGACTTAGCAACCATGTAATCAATTAGATAGTTAACTTAGGGTTTAAAAAATAACAATAATGCACTAAAAATGAGCGCATACACGGAAGGCTAAGGCGATTTGGTTGTACATTTAAGTGGGGTGTAACAAATTCTTCCTTTAAGTAAAATGCTTAAAGTTAGAAACGAAAAGATAGGCTCGGAGGGGTGTACTAGGGGTTTCGTGTACTAAAAATGAGTACAAAGCTAAGGTGTGGGAAAAATTAGTTGACTTAACTAGCCAAGTAATATGACTTAAATGGTCAAGTAATTATGATACGGGTTTAACACAAGGATGATCCTAATGCCTCTTATCATGTAGTAAATCCTACTACACGAATGTAGTCTCACTAGCGGTCTCGGGATGCATCACTAACGCAAGTTCTAGAATCTAAATGCTACCGGTACACTCATAAGCACTAATAGTAAATGCTTTTCCTATCAAATCTAAAGGCGAACCTCACATATTTGGGTGGAAAATTTTTCTGAAAGTACGGTTGTGTGCTAGTCATACAATCTCCTATCCATGAGACGCTTGCTATGGCTAAAGTTTCACTCCTAAATGTTGTAAAAAAATTTAAATTTGGCCCTAAAATTGCACTAACAAGTATTTCTCATAGTTTTATTACACATCTACTATTAAACAAACAAACTCAAGCTAAAGTGTATCTGTAAGGTATCATCATTTTACCCTCCCCTTACACTTAGGATGAACATTGTCCCCAATGTTCAAGTAAAGAATGTAAAAGTGAAATAAGTAAAACAAATGAAATCAAATACTCCCCTGATTCGCTCGGTATGGATAAAAAGGTGGCCAGGTTAGATCTTCCTCCAAGAAAATGAACGATCAAAGCTTCCCTTCCAGAATAATAATCATCTTCTTGTCATTCATAACCTGTAAATCCTGAGAAAACAAACAAGACAACCTCGCATAAAATCGGCGGCAATCTACATAAGTTACTAAATCCTAGAAAACAAAATAAGATATAATGCTTGTGGAATGAAGTTTGCAGATTTCCTGGAGATTATAAAACTTAATAATGCAGCAAAAACTTTAAGACTCCGTTAGAAAAACAAAACTGGTAAAATTTCCAGATTTTTACACGTGACGCCGTCAAGAGTAAACTCGTGACGCCGTCAGAAGTGACCTGCAGAAATTCTTATGTTAAGTTTCCGGAAAATTTCTGGAAAAACTTGGTCCTACTTCCTGGAAAATCCAGCAAAACTTCATTATGACTTAATACAAGCATTTGACTCTAACAAATACGAATATACATGTTCACTTAATATTGTGGAGAATCATGATCGGTTTGTTTCTTAAAAACATATTTGGGGTTTCCCCTTACACTTATCTTTTGCAAAAATACCTTTTGGTGGGGTTAAGACTAGGCCAAACAACAAAGTAAAGTATTTCCACTTTTTAGTTTAGATACATGATCCACCAACAATAAAAATAAAGCATGCATACGGAAGCAAATAACAAACAAACAAAATAAAATCACACAAAGCATGGGTTGCCTCCCAAGAAGCGCTTTTCTTTATTTACAAGTCTTGTAGCTAGACTCAAGGTCATGGGTTACTACGTGACACGGGTGAGTTCCTCATTGAGGACATCTTTGGGATCAAACTTAGGTTTCAACTTCCTATCGGTTTTCTTAGTACGGTATGACCTTTCAAACTTTTCTCCATCCGGATCATACAAAGTCATCCTCATATGCCATGATCCGTCACCTTCTTTAGGTGGCTTGTCCCACCTCCATTTACATTTGTCTCCCTCTCTTTTCCACTTATTCATCTCTATATTAATAGGCATTACGCTCAAGAACTCAATCATCTTCCTAAAGACTAAGGGGTCCTCAAAGGGATCTAGCTCTTCATCTCTAGCTATGAGTTGTTCCACCGAATGTGTCTTTTCAATGAAATCTTTTTCTAGATAGAATGAGCATTGAGGTCCTATAAAGTTCCTTTCTATCCAAGGTCCATATCTAGAGGGTTTCCTATTCATCTCTACCCAATGTGGTGTCGGTTCATCATCACAATCATAACTATGCTTCTTAACATCGTACACCGACCAAGTATCGCCTTCACCTAACGCTATCTTAGACTCCTTACAATCTATCATGGCGCTAGCGGTTGCTAAAAATCATCTTCCTACCAATAATGGGCATGTAGTGTCACTAACCATGTCTAGGACGTGAAAATAAGATAGTTAACTTTCCTACGTGAACAACTACATCCTTAATCATTCCAACCGGGTGGGCAATACTCCCATCCGCTAGACCTATCAATACCTCCGTTTCCTCTAACTTTCCTAGCTTAAGAGTGGTGAATAGGGATAAGGGAATCAAGTTGAGGCTTGACCCTAAATCGGCTAGTGTGTCGAAAGCTTCGGATCTTCCTATCTTATAAGGCAAAACAAATATACCCGGATCATCAAGCTTTTTAGGCAACTTGTTTTGAACGAAGGCGGTCCCATTTTTACCTAGTTTAAAATTCAAATATTTTTCCAGGAGGGCACTATAGTAGGGAGCACGGGCTAAGACATCAATGACGAGGCGTTCAAGGTGAAGTTCCTTGAATTCATCGTCAAGGTCTTGCGTAGGAGGTGTTTCAACTATACTTTTGACCGGTTTAATATCGAGTGTTTTACTTGATTGGTCCTTTTGAAGAATTTGGTTTTGTTTGAAGCACGTGCTCATTGATTTAACCGAGTAGTATTGTGGACACGAAGTGGGTGACGAAACTGAAGATATGGAATTAACGTTTAGTTTCGGATTCTTGACCGTGTCGCTTGGGAGTGCTCCCATTTCTCGGTCATTGAGAACTTTCAACAATGCGTCAATTTTGGTGGTCATCTCGCTTTGCTTTTGTTTGAAATCGGCTTCAAACTTAGATATGCGAGCTTCTTGAGATGCCATGAATTTAGACATCAACCCTTCAAGATTGTTGGTACTACCATAGTTGTTATAAGGATTGTTGTTGAAAGTACGGTTGGAGGGTGGACCGTTTGGTTGGTAACGATTAGGCGGATTGGAAGAATTGGCTTGATTTTGTTTCCACCTAAGGTTTGGGTGATTTTTCCAAGAGGGGTTGTAGGAATCACCGTAAGGGTTTGGCTCGGGCTTGAAAGTGTCCCACTTATCTCCCGCTTCGTCGGTACGCGAGGATGCGTAGTCCGCAAAAGCTGTTCCGGGGAGTTCCACACAATCACGAGTGTCATGGGGACCACTACATAATTCGCATGAAAAAGTGATTTTGTTCACTTGGCTTGAAGGCTTAGGAGCTTCGTAGGATTTAATGAGAAACTTGACTTGGTCCTCAAGTTCCATGATCCTACGGTCGGGAGTGCTAGAGTTGTTCAAAGGAAAGGATATTGCCTTGACCGTTTTGTTCAAGTCACGGGGATCATTCCAACTTTCGTTGTCATAGAGAGCAAGATCTTCTATGAGTTCCCATGATTGTTCCACACTTAGATCACGTAGCTTACCACCGGCCGATTGGTCAATGGCTCGCCTCGTTGAGAGATCGATATGGTCATAAAAGATTTGGACTTGGAGCCAAAGATCTATGCCATGATGAGGGACTTTTTGGAGTAAGTCCTTGAATCAAGTCCATGCTTCATAAAGAGTTTCATTTTGACATTGTTGGAACATCAAGATGTCATTTCTAAGCTTAGTAGTTCTCCCCGGTGGGAAAAATTGAGCTTGGAAACGAGTGGTGAGATCATCCCATGTGGTGATGGGTCCCGCGGGTAAACAATCAAGCCATTGACTAGCTTGATCCCGTAGAGAGAATTGGAATAGGCGTAATCGGGTTGTCTCTCTAGTTGCAACATCTAGGTCTATGGAGTCTACGATTTTTAGGAAGTCCTTAAGATGTCGATTTGGATCTTCGGAACGAAGTCCATGGAATGCACATCCGCTTTGCACCAACCGGATGGTGTCGGATCGCAAGGGGGTAACATTGGATCCGGTGAGCTAAATGGTGTTTTGGTAGCCTTGGTGGCTAGGTCGGGAATACGCTCCTAAGCTTCGGGGCCTAAGTGATTCTAGTGGTGGGTTTTGTTGTTGTGGGATGACGGGTTCAAAGATGTTCCCATCGTCCATGATGTCGGGTGGTGAAAATTTACGAACAAAAACACAAAGAAATAAGATAGACTAAAGAGAACCTAAAAATAAAAATAAAATCTTACTAGAAAGGAATCTAGCAAGTAGACCTAATAAGAAAGAGATTCTAACCTAGACAATAACTATTCCCCGGCAGCGGCACCAAAAACTTGGTAGCGTAGGGATTGCACCAGGCTTTACCTCTCGAGGGATCTCGAGAAGCTTACAACCCCCACCAGGCAATGTACCTGATCGTTGTAGTATAGTATAGTGACAAGTACCGGGGGATTGATCGTTCAGCTATGAATAGTGTCGCTAGGATTAGAAAACCTAATTACTAGTTCTAGAGATGAGAGATGATTCTTTTTGTATTTTTATATTTTTTGGAAAGCAAATTAAAATCTCGGGTTTTGAAGGATATGGGCGGAATTAGTTGCTAGTCAACTAACCCAATACTAAGATGCAATCAAAATAAAATGCTATAAATGAAAATAAACTATATTAAACTAAGGTTGTGAGCAATAAGTGGAGAAATGTGTTTACTTAGATTTCACTACTCCCTAGATATCTTTTACACGTTAATTACTTGTTATAGTTGCGTGGATGATGGATTGTATTCCTTAATACCATTCATGGGGTGGCGTACTTAACTCCCCAATCCTATGAGTGCCTACTTCACTCCTATGTCTAGCCGGCTAAGAAGCTCCTAACATGGGATCATTAGAATTTACTCATGCATTAAATACAACCAATAAAACCTAGTACAATGTTTCCTAAGACGTTCAAGCATGTTACCATTTGGAGATCTGCCAGTTTTCTTAAGCCTAACATTAAAATCATTCATCTAATACAACCATAAACAGGTAATCAACACATAATTAACATCTAGGTTTCATTAGATCTAAGCAAACACAAGATAAATCTAGCCTAGCATGGTGGAATCAAGACAAGCACAAGATATAGACAACCAACACATAGACATATTGATTGAATTAAAAGAATACTTATCTCAATAACACATGTAAGGGTTCAAGGGCTGAAAACCCTTGAAAAACCTGTAAAATACGTATATGGTTCGGCCTTAGGGTTTCTCCAAACTTGTTCCTCTTAATGAATGAAAATTAGAAAACTATATATAGAAAATAGAGGCTGACGGCGTCAAGAACAATCTTGTGACGTCGTCATCTCGCCGCCAAAATACTCCTCGGACTGCCTTGATCTACATCTGACGCCGTCATGTATCCCATTTTTCCAGGACGTCACGCATTTAACTCTTGACGCTCTTCTTTGTGACGCCTTCATTTCTGTATTGGGTCGTCATGATATTTACTCTTGACGCCGTCAACTTGTTACTCTTGACGCCGTCACACACTGTTCCCAGTATGGAAAATTAAGTCTTTGGCATTTTCTTCACTTTAATGCTCCAAAAATGTCTGAATTGCTTCCTTTTCCAGATTTCACTCCCAAAGTACCTAAAATCACAAAAGGAACGATTTAGGGCAATATTTGATCAAATAAATTCAATTCCGGGCTTAAATGACCCCTAAAAGTGGTTCATTTTTCGCCTCATCACATGTGCATAGTAGGCTAGTTTGAAGCGTACTTTCGACTTTCTCAATTTGACAACTTATAGTTCCAATGCATGTTTCTCGTATACCGATAAGTACTTGAACTTATTTTCTTAAAAAAGTTTCCCGCCCATGCATTCAGAAATTGTGGTTGTAATCTAGAATCAAGTTTTCAGAGTCATAGAGATATTTGTCAGATCTTAGTGACATTGATGATGCCTTTAGCTCCTTTTAAATCACTCCCTGACACCACATCAGTTTGTGAAATGTTTTCTTTAGTTGGTCTTCGACGTCCTTAAAACCATACAGACTTCTAAATAATAATCTGAGATACATATTCTCTGATAACATATTAGGGAGTATCTCACTTATGATAACTACCAGGTTTACATTGATAGTTATGAAGTGACATTCTCTCTGATCGTTATCAGAGACTTGATACTCACTGATCTTCAGAAGGTGAATTAGGCTATTTTACGTTTAAATACTAGTCAGAGACAATTGGTTCGGATTTTGGAGGTGATTGTTTCTTAGATTTTTTCTTTATGTTTTTGGATGACTTGGAAGGGCTGGGTCAGACTCAGAGGGTGTTTTCTTTTTCTTGCCCTTTTACTTGGATTTTGAATTTTTAACAGAGGTTTCTTGCTCAAAAAATTTGGTTTGATAATCATCTAGAACCCCATCAAGTTCACACATGTGATGAGTCAGAGGCACCTCATCAACACGTTTATTTTTTATTTATTTATTTATTTATTTATTTATTATTTTTTTTGTAATCATATGTCTAGTTGCCAATCTAATAGCCAACAAAAGGAGTGTAGTTGGAATTTTTAAAATCTTGTTTGAGTATGTGTTCTATCATCAGGGTAATATACCTTGTATACCAAATATTTTCACCTTGTTTTTTTTATCACAAAGATTTTCGACAAGATCTTCGAAGATCAATTTGGCATAATCAAGTTTTATTCCCTAGATGAGCCCATATGCAATTAGCTCGTAGGTGTTGTTTAGTTGATCATGTGATCAATGCTTCCCACCCAAACATCTGACGATATGAGCCATCAGAACCTTCCAAGTCATTTACAAGTATCTGATTATTACTAGGGACGACCTAATTAAGTCAGAGAAATGGTATACTCGTCCGTGTCGGCTAGTCCAAGAGTTGTAGGTGATCTTTCATAGTTTCCAAAGATGGATTTTTAGAAACATAGGGACCATCATACTTTAATCCGGTGACTTCTACAAAGTCACTTAGACTGAAGGTTAAAGGTTTTGATCCCTCAAAAACTGAAAAAGATATGACCTCGTGTTCCTTATCGGCCTCAGCTGTATACTAGAATTCCATAAGGTATTTGATGGATTTTTGTAAAAGCAGTAGATATGCAACATTTTTTCATAAACTGAATAATTGATTGATAAAAATCACGAGTATTATCCAGCCTTGCAATATAATCGTTTGCCTGGATTTAACTTGCTTCAAGTGCATTGCTTCAAGTGCAAAATCAATGTTTTTAGCTTTCTTTAAAACAGTTTTGGGAGGAGACGATGGTGAAGAAGCCATTCAAAATCTTGCAGTTTAACTTTAAACTTGTCAAGAACACACCAGTAAGTTACGTGGGATATTAAAAGGATTCGTTATAAACTAATTCAACAGTCCCTTGATATCTTTGAAGATATACCAGTTTAGATTCTTGGTTCATTTTTTTGGTTTAAATGTAGTATGAAAAGGTAAAAAAAAGTAACTCTCAACACCGTCTTCCACGGGTTATGGGTCCCAATACCGTATTCCACGGTGTATGGGGGAGGTTGAGACGTAGACAACCATACCCCTACCTAAGGTAGAGAGGCTGCTTCCGGTTCTACCTAAGGTAGAAAAGGACCTCCGGCCTTTTGTAGGGAGTGAGGATCGAACCCTTGACCTCTAGGTTAAGAGGCAAGGGGTTTTCCAACTGATCCAACCCTACTTGTAAATGTAGTATGAAAAGGTGATATGTGAAAATGGTTTTTCGGGTTTAGTGAAAAGTAGGTGAACAGTTTAGCCCACTTGTGGGATTCAATGCGGTTTTATTTTTGACAATATTTTACATTTTAAATCCGCATTAAATGCCAAGAGGCAACTTTTTTGCTTATGTGAGGTCCCATGACCATTCATTCATATAGTTGTATACACATCCTAAAAATGTTGGTAAACGTTTTAGAAAAGGTTCCTTTTTAATATGGAATATCTATTCAATAGTAACTATGTTTTATTCATTTAATTAATCATCTAATATTAAAAATATTTTCAGATGGTTTGAGAGGGTTTTGGTCTATCAGAGACCACTTGATCAATGTATAACATACCAAGCTCAGCTACTAGTCTCGTAAAACTAGGCTCAAATAGAGGTTTTCTAAAAATGTCAGCGAGATGACAGTTAGTTGGTATGAAATGTAGTTCAGTATAACCTATTTTGATGTGATCTTTGATAAAGTGATACCTAATGTCAATGTGCTTAGTCCTTGAGTTCATAACAGAGTTGTTGGAGATGGCTATGGCACCGGTGTTGTTACAGAAGATAGACACCTTGTCATAATAGATTTCATAATTAGCTAGATGACTTTTCATCTAGAGGACCTGTGCACAACATCTAGCCAAAGTGGAATATTCCACAAAGTATTTTATAAACTTTATGGAAAAACACGGTTGATGCTTTCCTCTTTAGTTTTGAATAATTATAAAATGGTTAATCTATATTTCAATGAAATGTGAGATTTGAATTAATCCCCAAATGGGAAGATATTTGCTAGTTGGCAAAAAAGATTTTTATAAAACATTTTTTTTAAATGAAGTTAACTAAAATGATATGAATGTTTATAAAATCATGGAAGGTTTTATAAAATGATGCTAGAGTTTGATGCATTATGTATGATAAAACTATCTTTGATCATCAAGCAAGTTCTAGAGATTCACGTTCATACATCACGTGATTTACACCAAAGGATAATTATGTCTAAAACATATTTACTTAAAGTGTTACGCAATAGGAATCGTTAAATTGAAATAACGTCTTTTTATGTGTTTATTTGTATTAACAAAATTTATATTAAAAAAAATATCTGGTTTGCTTCTAAGTCAAGAGTTAAACAATTGATATTCACATGGATTAATATCTTAAGGAATGTATATATATATATATATATATATATATATATATATATATATATATATATATATATATATATATATACACACGCATACGCTTACTTGCTGCTTTCTAAGTGTGTGTGTGAGAGAGAGAGAGAGAGAGAGAGATGGAAGTGGGCGGGGAAAGAAGGCGTGAGGCAGAAAGATGGACGAACTTCGGTGACGAGATAAAGAAGGTGATTGCACTCGCTGGACCAATGGTGGTAGTGGCAGTGTTACAATATATGGTGCAAATGGTGACAATAGTGATGGTTGGGCATATTGATCAACTATCTCTAGCTAGTGTCGCCATTGCCACATCCCTTACCAATGTCACTGGTTTCAGCCTTCTCGTAAGTTCTTTCTTCTCTAAAACATATTTTTTGAAATGTTTGTTTCACCAGCGAGCCACAGCTAATAACGAGTAGTATACACGTTGAATAAGCTCATCTCTCATTTATCCTCATATTAGTGTTGGTAAAATATTTTTATAATTGATTGAGGAAACACATATCAGTCAAATATCAAAGTTAAATCGTTAAGCTTTTAATGGTTATAAACAAATGGATATATTTAAAATGTTAATAACGGTAGTTGTCGAACGTTCATTATGCTTATGGTTTAACCAATGACTTGTTTTGGCCATGTTTATCCTCAATGCATTTCTGCGGATTTATATTACAAACTTTTAGTGGCTCAACTGCTACCTATTTGATCCCTTATGCTTGAAAGATGTTTCATTCTTTGTTGAGTAAAAATAAATGTTTAACTTCTAACTGTTTATTGAGTTAACGGTTTAACATTTTTAGCAATTTTTGTCGTAATTTAATCCGTTTTTGTTAATAGATTTGTTGTGCCATTAAGAAAGCTAAAGATATGTAACATAATCTTTGAAAAAGACTGAAATACATAATCAACTTTATCTATTATCAAAATCGATAAAATACTTTCAAATTTTGAATACTATCGCTAACTTTGTGGGTGAATTGACTAAAATACCCTTGTGTTCTTCCTCTTTGAATGATATCTTGAATTTACATTTATTTTTTAAAACATAATTTACAATCTTTCCAGATTCCGACCATCCACCACAACCTCCTCCACCAATTCCGACCATCCACCACTGGGTTTCGGCCACATGTGTTGCATGTTTTAGACTATTAAGGAATAACATAGCGAGACAAGTATCAGTTGTCGTAAAGCGAGACTTGTGTCTTGAGATCAAGTTGAACGCCATAAACGATAGCAACTATAATTTAGTCATGAGTTAATGACTGGTTGTTGGTCTTTGTAACAACTTGAGTCGTGACTTGTTGTCGAGTGTTTATATAAAATCAATCCTTAATTTCTTGATCATGTTTGCTTGCTTTACAAGTGTATTAACGGCCTCTTGTGTAACAAGCATATCTAAAATTTATTGTTCTAACACAAAGTACTGCTATTGTACGTTTATTTGGTTAAAAGATTCGATAACACATTAAGGAATAATCTAACGAGGCCATTATTGTGATAAGTAAATCTATGAACCACATTTGTTAACACAAACACCCAAATCATAAAGATGGTAGGTTGAAGGCAAACATATTTTAGTCAAATCATTTGAAGATTACATGTTAAACCGGTCATGTTAGCGATATTGATAAGTATTTAAAAGTATTTTAGCAATTATGGTAATAGATAAAGTTGGTTACGTATCATTTTTTTTTTTTTTTTTTTTTAATATGCTTACATATGTTTAGCTTCACCCTTCGTACTATACACTACAATCATAACTGTATTAATTTATAGTATTCCTCTTTTTAATTAATATTGTTTATATAATGAGTCCCATTCATGGAGTCGATCAAACTCGTCGTGATTGCTCGATTAGGAATCACGAAATATTCAGAAAATCTACTCTGAAATCACGAGGCATGATCAGACGAGCAATAATATTTTATAATAAGAAGCATTGAAAATAATAATGTAAAAAGAAAAAGGAATCTTATACAAAAACATAAATAATTCAAATGGATTAAAAAAAGAGAAAATAAAAACAAAGCTTGTAAAAAAAATATTTTAAAACTATCCTATAGAAAACGTTAAGAACGAGATGGATGTACCCGCCGGCCGCCGCGTTGCGGCGGGATAACAGCCGTTTTCTTAACGCGGTGCCGTGTTTTTTTTACAAACGTGAACCCATGAAATTTGTTAAAACCGGTCGTTATATTATACGCCGAAGTGGTTACACAAAACTATACATGTATCCCTGTATTTGTGACAGCATTATATAGCTGTTCAGTACAAAATCATGCAGTTATCCACGATAGCTCTTAGCCTGCGGTTGTAACAGCCTGTGCATACACCGGCCAGTGGGTGTTGTCACCATCTAGTTAAGGTTACTGTACATACTATGCATCATGTCTTGGATAATTTAGATTACAAGTAAACTTTGACCTTTATTGGTTTGTCCAAGTATAAACCCCAGTGACATACATAGGGCCTCCCGAGGTGGTTCGAGAGCCGCCGGCTGGACACACAATGTGTGAACAATAGTACTGCTCAAATTAGGTGCCGAAGCATCTCCTACACAACCAAGATTCTCAAGCGCAGACGTTACGGAAGTAGGAAAGATTTTACCTTCTCCTTCATTTGCCATATAGGTAACGAATAGAAAACACACGCAGGATTCCAAGAATGTAAGCAAACATCCAGAAAAGTGGTATCTACAAAAGACGGTGTCAAAGCAACCCGGATCTGGAAGTTGTTGACTTGCTTCTGGAAGAAGGAAATTACACAGACTATATATATACTAATAGTATTATATTATATTTGTTGCAAGTTAGTCCTTAGCAGATTGTTTAAATAAAAAAAGGTTAGATAGAGTATTATATTATATTTGTTGGAACTTGATCCGTAGCAAATTGTTATATATAGATAATTTGGTAATTATTAAATAAGTACTCGATAAGAAGAAATTATAAAGTATAGTGTAAATACCATAGTTGTCAGGATCCCGATCCTGATCTTAGGATTTTACGATTTTACGATACTGCAAAGCAAAAACGATCCGGATCTTACATAGGATCTTTGAAAGCTTAAGATCTTATAGGATCCCGATATTGAGCATAGGATCTTAAGATATAATCCGATCCGATCCTACTTTTCTCGAATAACAAACTAAAAAATTGCAATTTTCTGGATTATTTTTTGTAAAATTTAATAAACAACATGTTAATCTTATTAAAAATTTTATAATCATAATTTAGGACAACATTTCGATGAAACACTCATATAATTTTATGTTTATGATATATAATACTTTGTAAATTTGTATAATATTATAAAAACTATTAAGAAAATGACATTAGAGCAGGATCTTACGATCTCGATCCGATCTTACAATCACGATCTTGCAAAGACAAAAACGATCCTGAGTAGGATCCCGATCTTGAAAACCTTGGTAAATACATTTGAAAAGGCAAATTGCAAATAAAATAATACGGAGTAAAGCTGCAGGGCAATATAGCTTTAGGCTATCAATTTTTTCCTCAATTTACTATGCAAAATTAATATTTTGCAATATAAGGTATTTTATATCTTCCTATATAACCGACTTACTCGTAATAATTCTAGCAGAGCAAACTTTTTTATATATTTTTTTATCATTATTATTATTATTTTTAATTAAAAAAGCCAACATATATAATATATATATATAAAAGGGAAAAAAATATATATTTATTTATATAAAAAAATTGCATCCTACCTTAGGGTGGCAATTCGGGTCAGGTTCGGATTGACAGGTTGACGGGTCAGAAAACCTCAGCCTGAACCATTTATATAATCGTGTCAACTATGTCAACTCTAACCTGTTTACATATAACCCGAACCTAACCCATTTAACCTTTATATATACTTGGGTTGGCACGTTAAATAAGTTACACGGGTTTAATAGGTTAAACGGGTTTCGGGTTGATTCATGTAACCGTTTATAGACTAAAGTTAGCACCTTAAATGTATTAAATGGGTTTGTGGGTCGACCCATTTAAACTATTTAACCCGTATAATAAAATATAAATAAATTTTAATTTAAAAAAAAAATCTTAAACGGGTTAGCGGGTTAACCCGTTTAATTTATTCCCAATCCGAACCTGACATGTTTAATAAATGGGTTAGATGGGTCGACCCAAACCCGACCCAAAATCTATTTACATTCAACCCAATCATGTTAATTTTCAAATCGTTTTCAAGTCAAGTTTCATATCGGATCAAAAATTACCACCCCAAATCCTACCTCCTCAACAAAGCCATTGAAGAGGAAGTGACCCAACAAAATAAAATACACCACATACGGTGCCTACAACTAAACCATTAGAACTTTAAAGGATACACAAAAACTATGACTAAAGGTAGTGGTTACTTTTGGTCACATTCCTCCCAACTTTCACATAAGCGCAATCTCATTTTCTCTCTCGTCTCATTTTTTTTTTTACCTTTCACTCGTAGTGGTCACACCACCCATCACATTTTATTAAAGGGAGATGATTTGTGCATCATTTTTTTTGCCTATACACTACTAAATCACACCAATAATGCACACAGTACAATACCGCTATGCATAATTTAGTAGTTGATGACAAATAAAAATGGTGTACAAGTCACCTCCCTTTATTAAAATACTCACTTGTATAAATATATACCACTAAATACCTCACACACACACTTTTTTTTAAATGATACAATAACAAAAAAATCGAGAGGTGACTCAGTTACCTCTCACCTCCTTTTTTTTTTTCCCAAATCCTTACGCGCGAGCAATGTTTGTGGAATGGGGTGACGAGTGAGAAGGCACCTCACGAGGGAGGGGTCACCCTCTACTCCTTTTAGCCTAAGTATAAGAAACCAAAACAATTGGTCAAGTACCACGTATTATAGGCAAAACAAAACTCACCAACTCACTTACACATGTCCCACCATCTTTTTAATAAAACCAGATGGAAAAACATAATGGGTCAAAACAAGATTGACACTGGATACTATAACAGAAGATTAACTGAACCAAAAAGTAAACTGAGCTCACTGAATTAATTGCAGCAGATACTGTAACTCGAATAAACATATTCCAGACCTTACTGTAGTCGAATCTTGAGTGGTTCCCATAACCATTGTTGCCAATCTAACTATTTATATTTGTTTGATCTTCTCACTATCCATTTGAAGCTTTTAAGTAGATATCTTGAACAATCTTATTAGTATTTGAAACTTTTTTACCGAACGCACGTGCATTTCTTTCTTTCCAAATGAAGTAATCAGAAGTCCAAATAAGCACTTGCCAAACACGAGATAGAACATTTGGAACATTTACACATCCATTAGATGAAAAGAATTCATCGAGAATGAAAGCATTAACGATCCCAACCTTCCACCATTTGAATACTTTTTCCCACACTCATCGCTAAGTCACAAGAGACCAAGCTATAAGCATGTGTTTTCGCGATGTTGTTACAACAAGGACAAAGAACCGAGTCTAAATCGATGCCTCTTATATCTAGCTCAACACGAATAGGTAGTCTTTCTTTTAGCGCCCTCCACATGAAGATGTTTACTTTCTTAGGCACAATTTATTCCATATCGTCTCTTGGCTTCCACTCTCCACTTGTAAAGTCTTCTCATCTACCAATCTTACTAGCTCTTTAACGGTGAACTCACCATCTTCATCTAGCTCTCACCTCCATTTATCCCTACAATTAGAATTAACAACGATATTTTGTACAACCTCTAAAAGCTCTACGAACTCCCTATTTTGCTCTACCTCTAATACTTCTAACCCAATCCCATTCCCAACTCCACACATCATTAACCCACGACCCCTTATCCCACACACACCCCTCCTTTCTCCTATCTAAATTATATAAACTAGGAAATCTATCACATAACCTCTAATTATCAACCCACCTATCTACTACCTCCGTCTCAAATTTATTGTCCACTATTGACTTTTTTAGTATTTCTTCTTCCACTTTGACCTTAAATTTTTTTGTTAGTGTTATATAATATTTGATGCAAAATATATAAATGGATTGGATTTTAAGTGTACTTTTCAATGGTATAATTTTTCATCAACTATTATATAATAAAAAATATATATTTATAGTCAAAGTTGAACCAGTTTGACTTTGAAAATTCAAAGTGGACAATAATTTTAGGACGGAGGGAGTACTAAACACCTAATATCCCTCCCGTTCCCCAACACCTAAGATGAAGAAAAATCAATCCCCGTTCCATCAATTTCCCTACCAATCCGCACAATATCATTCCAAAAACCACCCCTAAACCCGCCCCACCTCCTAACCTCACCCAACCCCCACTATTCCCATGGACGTTTTTAATCACCGTAACCCATAAGCTCCTGCCATCCTTCCTAAACCTCCACCACCACTTTCCCAATAAGGCCAAAAATTTTGCCCTTGAAGACCTAATATTAAGGGCCCCACCCTATATGATGCAAGAACCGAATTCCATTTAATCCATGAAAGTTTTTTACCCTCCCTGACCCCACCCCAAAAGAATTTTTTCATCATTCTCTTAAGATTTTTTTAACACACTAAAAGGTACGCAAAACATTAAAAAATAATACAATGACCAGCTACTAAGAACCGATTTAACCAATGTTAGACGACCCCCAAAAAACATCGTTTTAGCTTTCCAGTCCACTAATTATTTTTGAACTTATCCACCACGGGTCCCCATGAATTTACCCGCCTCATGTTCTAACCAATTGGAAACCTTAAATATGTAAACGAAATTCCCCAATGCCACGCTCCATTCATCTCGCCATATCTGCCATATCTCGTTAACTCCAATACCACAAATTTTACTCTTGTTATAATTTACCTTTAAGCCGGTTACCTCTTCCAAACATTTGAGAATGCACATAAGAGATTTAGCATTCTCCTTATTGCATTTTCCAAAAAATATTGTACTATCCACGTATATTAAGTGTGAAACTGTGACTCTATTTTCTCAAACTACAACTCCTTTAAAAATACCCTTTTCCACTGCCTCGGTAATAATGGCGTTGAGCCTCACGGCCGCCAAAATAAATAGAAAGGTGATAACAGGTCACCTAGTCTAACACCCCTTTCGGGACAAAATTCCTCTGATTGAGACCCGTTAACCAAGATGGACATAGATGATGACCGAAGACAAGCATCTACCAATTTACAACATTTTTCTCCGAACCCCATTCTTTTCATCATGTCTAATAGAAATCTCCAATTAATACTGTAGTAGGACTTCTCAAAATCCACTTTGAAAATCAATCAACGTTCTTTCTTTTTCTTCAAAAATTTTATTGTCTCATTTGCTATTAGAACTCTGTCAAGAATAAAACTACCTTTTATAAACGCGTTTTTATAGGAAAAAATCTATAATTACCCGGCTAAGGCATCAAAATTTCATATTTATTCAAAAAAACACAAGTACAATGCCTTTGAAGCACGTGCTTGGAAAATGTAGAATAATTTAAATGTTTTAGTTGGGGAAATAAGGAATTGATCATTTTTTAAAATTTGCATATTTTGAAAACTTTACTTATCATGACTTGTTAAAAAAAAAAAAAAAAAAAAAAAAAAAAAAAAAAAAAAACAGAAGAGGCTGGTGTGTGCTTTTTCAATAATTGTATACTTGTTTACACCTGGTAAGTATAGTTGAAGAAAAAAATTATGCGTTTATGATAAATGGCAGCAGCCAGTGTTTAGCTTGAAAATAGTTATTTAGTCTGTTACTCCGTATAACATAAGGAGCCGTGATTCTGTAGCAAGTGGGGTGAAAAGCTCACTTCTTAGAGCATGCACAATGGTAACGTGATGTCTGCGTTAAGGGCTTAAAATCTTGTGTTAAATCTGAGTTAACCATTGCGAGGGTCTGTGTTAATGCTGTGTTAACACGGCGTGTTAACCCCTTAACGTTGAGTTAAGGTGGTGTTTGTTAAAAAAAAATCACTTTCCCCCCTAAATGAAGGGGTATATTGTTGTTGAGTTAAGATTGAGTTATGATTGTGGGTGTTTTTTTTGTGAGTTAAGGTGAAAATGTTAAATCTGATGTGGCACGGGCGTGACACTTTGTTAAACTTTAAACCGTGTTATGATTGCGCATGCTCTTAAAATGTCCAAAAATGCTTTCTAATTATAACATGTGTCCTCTATCTTTCTTCCCCCAATTTCACATCCTCTCTTTTTCCTTCTTCTTCTTCCTTTTTGCGAACTTCCCCAAATCTTCACCCTACTTTTAGTTTTAAAATACTGACAATCGCAAAATTAGGTTTTTGTTTTCAATTTATCTTCAATTTCATAATATATTCGATCAATTACTTTAAATTACAAATTTTTCATGAAATTCGAAGTTCACTCATTTATAAAAAAATTATGGATTCGTTCAATTTGATCCTGAATGAAATTATTGTGGTGATTATTGATTGACATAAATTAAAATTAGGTAACATAATTTGTTTTTCATCTTTTTTTATAATGTTTTTGCAAAAATTTTCATTTAAAATTTTGAAACAAGTCAAATGTTCTTGTAAGCGCCCATAGGTGTTCTATGAAATATCTTAATGAAGTACTTTTGTGAATTTATAGTTTGAAGGCATTCATTAAAATATAAAGACCCTTTAATATTTGATAAAAAATCAAATTAATTGACCAATAACGTTCTTAAGAATGATGAGCACGTGATGTATAAAACTTTGAATGTGCGATTGTTTATTACTTACTTTCATAAGTTCGAATGTATGTTACTCGGTTCAAATGTTCCTCGGTTTGAATGTATGTTCATCAGTTATAGTCTCAGTGTTCATAAAAAGAAGTGTTCATCGATACGAATGTATGTTCATTAAAAACACAAGTGTTCATAAATTCGAATGTATATTCATCACTTCGAATGTTCATTAGTTCGAATTTATGTTCATCAATACTCCGCCAAAAACAAATAGTAAAAGACAGGTGCCATTCTGTGGTGAGCTTTCACGGAGGATTCAACTTTTTATTTGATTCTCCACCATAACGGAAGACAATTGATTCGTACTCAGATTAGTTAACTAGTTTCAACTATATTGAAATAGGGTATTTTCATATATACCCAAAAGAAACATTATAATTCCATATTTACCGAACACATGCTTTAGAGGCATTACACATATGCACTAAAAACTTATATTTTGAGGAAATATAGAATTATTATATTTTTCTTGGTATATATGGAATTTTCCCCTAAAAAGAAGTGTTTTGAAAGAATGAGTAAAAACAGTGTAGGAACCAACGACGGAGGAGGAGGAAGAAGATGAGTTCCACTCATGCTCACTTTCCACCTCCCGAGTTGTTACAATTTCGTCATAATCATATAGCTATTTTCTTAAATAGGCCATCAATCGGTCGGATCTTGATCTCGATCCGACCCGACCTGCCCCATTTATATGACCCGACGACTCGATCTATTTAGATGGATCATTACTTGGATCTGCCCATGACCCGCCCGGGTCGACACATCAAAAAATTCTATTGTAAATTTTACTTTTCTTTGGTTTTTTCGTTCCATTAGTTTTAGTGTTGGTTCTTACGGAATATATAAATGATAATTTCTTGTTACCTTTCATGTCTAAGCACAAATAAATAGCCAAACTTGTTAATTTTTGTTCAACTGTTGTGAGTGGAGTTCTTTATCTTGCGACAAATTTATGTATGCTTTTAACCCATTCATCCTCGTCAATGTCTAGTCAGAAATTAAATGAATTGGTGTTGCGGGAGTAGGATTTGCTAGCCATATATGTTGTTGTGAATGGGATTGTTGTGTCTTGTATGCGTATTCATAAGATCAAATATAGCTCTTATGGACAGCAAAATGATTAACAGTTAACGTAAAGAGATCTGCATATTGGGTTTCTAGCGTTGGTTTTAAACATCTATTGCATACTGTGTTTCAACATGTTTTAAAAGTAGTTATGAAAAAACAACAACGTTATGTATGCACAACAGGCTCAAGATGAAAATCAATCACGTATTTAAGTTTTGAATGTGATAGACTGATAGAGCATGTTACTTTTCTAACTTGTTCCCAAGCATATATAATTTATAAAATGAAAAATTTAAACTTTAACTTAAATGGGTCGATCTAGATCATGATCATCTATTTAAGTTAGTTGAATAGTGGGTCGGATCACGATCCACGGGTGTTCACGGATCGGGTAATACAGAAACCGAAAACCGAAAATAACCAAACCGAATTGGTCAAAACCGAATCGAACCGAACTAAATATTCGGTTATCGGTTTGGATATGGGTTTCGCAATGAAAACCGAATATATATATATAATTAAATGAAAAATTAATTAAAATTATGTAATTCGGGTTATTTGGTTCGGTTTCGGTTATAGGGTTCGATTTTCGGTTATTCGGTTCGGTTGATTCAATTTTGAATTATGTTCGGCTAGGTTTTCGGTTTAACCTAGGGAAAAAAATTAACCCAACTAACTGAACTGAATAAACCAAATAACCCGATAACCGAACCGATGAACAACCTATCACGATCTATCAAGTTGGATCACGTGGTTAATTATGATCCATTTACGTGGATTATTAATGGGTCGGGTCATGATTCGATCCAATCTGCATCATTTTTTTTTGAACGACAATCTGCATCATTGACAGCCTTATTCTTAAATAAGTCCAAAATAGTTTCTAATACATAACAGTTTCTGCCCTAGTTTGAAAACTTATTTAAATGATCGTTCAGTGATGTTGGTGTGTTAATTATCGAGTTTAGGCTCCGTTGCTTTGATAATTTTTTTTAACACTTTTAATTCAGTTTAAATATCTATAACAATATTTTTAACATTACATCTTTCATGTTCGTGATCCATACCTTATAAACGTAGTCCCATGGCCTCAAAATCTAAGCAAACAAGCGAGCAATGCTATTAGGGGTCCACTTCGATTATTAAAGAGGGCCCTGGAAATGCATGAGACAACCCTATAAGCCAGGCTTACAAAGTAATGTTTGAATGATGCTTTATATGAGCTCTAGTGTAACACCTATATGGCTTAATCTGTTTGAAGACAACAATATGAATTTGAGTGTCAAAATCATTTTGGCCAAATCCCTTTAAGATGTGTAATCAGATTCTAATCAAAGCAGTTATTTTCCATT
Source organism: Artemisia argyi (assembly GCA_030686995.1). Classification (NCBI taxonomy): domain Eukaryota; kingdom Viridiplantae; phylum Streptophyta; class Magnoliopsida; order Asterales; family Asteraceae; genus Artemisia; species Artemisia argyi. The sequence goes on from JARVZY010001456.1 coordinate 28,949, forward strand.
TCTACCAGTGACAACTGTAATAGTAATAGAAATAATCTACTACTATTTCAAGGCCACGTATATCTGAGTTAAAGACTCGTCCTCCTCAGATTACCTAACAAAGAAAAACCTCATCCGTGTATATTCTATTTGCATCTACAAACTGAGTTTAAAATGTTTATATTGTATCATATAAGCAATAATGAAGCAACTCATAATTTTTTGCAAACCGAGAAAAACAATATTAGTAACTCACGTTCTTAACATTATTGAGAAGTTGACCAAAGGCATTTATTTTGTTGTTTATGAAGAGTTTTATAAAAAGATGAAGTTCAAAAACTAGTAAACTATAGTTAGCAACCATTTAAAGTTTGTGTGATATGAAAATGTCTAAAATGTTGAACTTTTTGTTAATTTAACGCATTTGGATTATTAAAGATGTTTATAATTCTTTAAAATGGTTATAAATAGTGGAGATAGGTTTATAAAACAAAAAGGTTATAGATTTGAATATATATTTATCATAGTGGATGCTATCCAAATTTTTGGTACAAAATTATTGGTAATAACTGTGTTTCTTCTGGTAGTGATGTTTTTACGCGTGACTTGTCCCACAAAAAGAGATTTAACATTTTACCAAGCCTTTAGTTTAGTATAACTAATACAGTTTTCTGCGAAATATATAATGACAGATGGATCCTCTACAGTATAGTGTGATGTTATTAATTAATTGGTTATTCAAGTTAAGTGTCAAACTCTAATATACGTTCTATTTTCTTCTTCGTTCACTTAAATTATATCAATATTTGCTTAACGAATAGTCAGGACTTGTGGGAGGACTAGAGACCCTTTGTGGTCAAGCTTATGGAGCCAAAGAATACAACAAAATTGGAATATACACCTGCAGTGCTATTATCTCATTGCTACTAGTTTGCATCCCAGTCTCCATCTCATGGATTTTCCTAGACAAATTCCTAACTTTAATTGGCCAAGACCCCTTGATCTCGCAAGAAGCCCGAAAATATTCGATCTACCTTATTCCTGCCTTGTTTGGAGGTGCAATCGTTAAGCCCATCATGAGATCACTTCAATCGCAGAGCTTGACTATTCCACTGCTTGTGAGCTGTACCCTTGTTTTATGTTTCCATGTCCCTGTTTGTTGGGCTTTGGCGTTCAAGTTAAAGTTAGGAATCGTTGGTGCTGCTGTGGCATTTAGTTTGTCAAATTGGCTTTATCTGATACTAGTCGTGCTCTATGTTAAATTCTCACCCCTTGGTGAGAACACCCATGTGACTATCTCCATGGATGCGTTTGTTGGCATCAAAGAGTTCTTCCGGTTTGCTGTCCCCTCAGCCGTAATGATCTGGTAAGCTCTATAATTTTTTATAACTACTAGAAGTGATATCCGTACAAAGGATATAGCTTGAAATTGATAAACTTGAAGTTAGAGTATTAATTTGCACACTCATATTTTTTATTAGGACACTCTATTATGTGAATTACATAGTTGTACAATGTTTATAGTTGAGTGTCCCAAAGAAAATAAAAAGTGTGCAAATCACCTCCCTTAAAGTTATGTAGAGAGTCGCGAGGACCCAACCAAGTATAACATGAAATTAACATAATTTGATCTCAAATACATGACCGTCCTTAATAATTATTATATCTACCGTTTTTCTCTTTTACTTCTAACGGCAATGCATATGCGTTTTAGTCTCAAATGGTGGGCACTTGAAGTACTTATCTTGATTTCGGGCTTATTACCAAATCCAGAGCTCGAAACCTCAGTTCTTTCAATATGGTATAATTTCCTTACTCCAGTTATTCATATCATATTATCATTAATTAGCAACAATGATCTGATCTACCAAAATGTTTTTTAACCAGCCTAACAATCTCCACATTGCACTTCACCATATCATATGGAGTTGGAGCCGCCGCAAGGTAAATTTCCAGAATTATATGTAACCGCACACCAATCCATCAGTTTTATTCCATTAAAAGAAATCTTATTTAGAAATTTCATTACATAGCACTCGAGTTTCAAATGAATTAGGAGCTGGGAATCCCCAAAGAGCTTGGCTAGCCGCATGCGTGTCAATTTTGCTAGCCATCACGGAAGGCATAATTATTAGCATGATGGTTTTCATTTGTCGCCAATTTCTTGGAAAAGTTTACAGCAATGAAAAGCCAGTTGTGAGTTATGTTGCATCAATGGCTCCTTTTATATCCCTCTCAATCATCACAGAAAGCCTACAAGCAGTAATTTCTGGTTGGTGATCATTTTTTTATACATTTATTTTGAACTTAAGTAATCGCTGCTAAAACTTTTTTTTTTTTTTTTTTTTTTTTTTTTTTTTTTTTAGGAATCGCTAAGGGAAGTGGGTGGCAACATATAGGAGCTTATGTGAACCTTGGTGCATTTTATCTGTTTGGGATCCCAGCAGCAGTTGTATTAGGTTTCCCTTTACATCTTAGAGCTAAAGGATTTTGGATTGGGATTGTGATTGGATCTGTAATTCTGTCGATTGGTCTATTGGTAATAACAGGATGCACTGATTGGGGAAAAAGAGTATGATTTTTTGGTCACACTGATTTGTTTGTTATTTGTTTCTCGTGTAATGATTTAATTAGTAGAACACCACCTTTTCAGGCAATTCAGGCGAAGGAACGAATGTCAAAAGAGGCATCGGCAGACACGGATACAGACGTTGAAGACTAATTAAGTCTGCACGTAATTACTTGTAAAAAATGTGTAATATTACAATCGGTTTTATATGTACTTGAGCTTATAGTGTTTTGCAATAGAATCTCAAGTCACCTAGACTGGGAAGAATCCTTCGGGGATTTCAGATTATAGCTTTGGCATTACCTGGTCTAATGACGTCAATGGGTGAAAGGTGAATGTAGTTCTTCGTGAACTCTCACCTTTTAAGTAATGTTATATTCCTCCAGAAATAATTTCAATAATGATTTTATCTGAATCTCGTCTTCAACAAACCTGTATCGTTGAATACGGAAACGAGAAGCTTTAGCTGCAATCGACACGAGACACCCAAAACCCAAAAGTCAATAGACTTTTGTGAAGAACAAGAAGCACACGAGATACCCCTCACACCCCTTTATTAATCGCCTATAATACAAATTGAGGAAGAAGAATGTAAATGACTAACGTTCCCCTTCATCTCTATTCATAGAGATGACAGGTAGAGAAACCGTGTAGTAGTCGGTTAAGGATTCTCAACCGACTCTAACACATGAACTGGCCATAAGGCCTTCATTGCCTTACAAGGCAAGTCAATATCACCTAGTTATAGTCTAATACGTCATCTTCATTACAACGTACACTTAAACCCCTAACTATGTTAAATGATGCTCCTAATATACCACAATTTCGACCTGGGGAGTAACATTTATACATAACCGATACTCAACATATTTTCCTGTGTTGGAACCTCGAACTTGAGACCACCTTGTTCGAGGTCACCTTGTCGACTAACTACTCTACTTCATTGTTTTTACAGATTAAAATTCTTAGTCTCCTTCACTTTCTTCTATTTAAGAAAATTAACACATGCACCCTCTTGACCATGTACTCTGGTTACCATAGTGTCTGCCACCCATTTATAATAACCACATCTGTACCCTCCCCATTATCCGTTGGGTACCCGGTTAGTATTATCCATCGGTTTTTCGCGTTTTCCCACGGGTATCGGTTATCCCCTATTGAATACTATATGGATAAAATGGCAAGTATCGAAACTAACTAAGACTAAACCTGATAACGTCAAATTTACCCATGATTTAAATGTTAATTTCTTCCTTAATTGCTCATCTTTTCTATTCATATGTAGGATATATACTCTTATTTCTTTATATTCTGGTTTCAGGGCAAAGATGAGCAAAAGAACGAAGAACCGCGGAAATGGAAGGACTTAAGTGAAAATACATGAAAAATGTGGATTCTTCAGTAACTACGGCGTAGAGGTTCATCTACCTACGCCGTAGCAAAGATTTATGAAGATTACGGCGTAGCTCACTCCATGACTACGGCGTAGAGATTTGCTAAAGGGCACTAGAGAGTAGCAACTCTCCACCTACGGCGTAGACCCTAATTTGAGGCAGCAAAGAACTCACGAGGCCAAAGAAGAAGTTACGGAGTAGTTACCCTAGCAACTACGCCGTAGAAGCATCCAATGAAGAAACTACGCCCGTAGCACTTGATCAAGCTACGACGTAGTCCAGATTTACAAAGGCTACGGCGTAGCAACTCAATCAGCTACGCCATAGCAAAGTCGGGCCTATAAATACCAGCCCCAATTCTGAGTTTTTTCATTCACTTTTCACCACACAGAAGTTGGCAGAAACTCAGGGAACAGGAGGAACGAAGTTCTAGCCACATAGAAGTCATTTCCAAGGGAGGATTCACACGCTAATCATAAGTTTATCATTTCCTTTGTCTTGTATTCGATTCATGTTTACATTTGTATTAATTCAACATTGTTTTACTGCAATTATGAATATGAGTGGCTAAACACCTCTTGGTGTTAGCCTAGTTATGAAATTGTTGTTGTTATAATTTAGTTTTCTACGCATCTATTGTCTATTGTTTGTATACTTTCATGGCGAGTCTTAGGACACTCTAGTTCTGGTAGTGTTGAGCATTGGTAGTTCCTTAGAGGCTTGGGGAATTAACCCTAGGAACGAAGCCGATATGGATGTGACTTGGTGATAGCAATATCACCATACATGTGCGAATTAACCCTAGGACCACCTACCGATGCGATACGCTTAAAGGAGTTAGAGGGGGTGTAAGATTTGACCATGCCGCATCCCGCTAGATTTGTCAATGTTATTAGAGGTACTTAATGACTCTTACATCTTCGTACGTTCACGCCGGCCGATGAACCTTCGGCTTTACAATAGTCGGGGATAGGACAAGGTGTAAGATAGATTTAGGTGATTTAACCCTCTGATCCTGAATGAATATAACCCCCCAGACGATATGATAGGATGCACTTGTAGAAAACTAATCATAATAATAACAAGAGTAGTAATTAGGTTAGCACTATCTCTCTTTATTGACTTCCTTCTATTTACTTATTTGCTTTGTCATTTACATTTCCTAGTTAATCAATCTTTTCAATCATAAAACCCCTTTTACACGTGACACTAAACTTAGATAAACTCCACACACATAGCTCTTGGGACGACCTCGGCTTTACCATCTAGATATACCTCACATGACCGGGTACACTGCCCGATAGTGCATTAGGTAGAACTTAGGTAAATGAGACACTTTATAAATATTAAAACCTGGTCGGTAAAACCTGCATCAAAACCCCACCAAAAAGACAAAGTAAAACACTCTATATATTCAAATTTTGAAAGTTAAAGAAAATGAATATAGCTAGTATGAAACGATTTAACGTTTTGAATAATATTTTCAAAATGCAAATATGTTAGATAATAGAGATACTTGTATAAAAAATATAATGGAAGAAGTTATATAAAAATTAAAGTGGGTACGGATTTTGCGTAAACATATATGGTACGAGCATGGGTAATCGGGCGAGTATTACTAGAACCCGTCACCGAATCCTTACCTAGCCAAAAAGAATTATTAATACCCAAACCCGTATCCAAACTCGCCAACCCGTCTCCGAACCCGACCAAACCGGTTCGGGTTTCGGTTTTCATCTTCAGTTTCAGGTGCTTTTGTCATCCCTACCTTTATACCAATGTGTGCCTTTTACTACTCTATCACCAAGCATTCCGTGTTTTTCTTTTCTTCGACGTGTTTAACCTCCAACTGTCTTTGAGCCACTGTAACACCATAGTTACTATTCATTATCCAGAACAACCTTAGCTTTACAATTTTCCTAAGCTCCTTGTAATTCTACCTCAAACCAAACATGTTTTTAGCCAAGTTGTTTGAATCCAACTTGTATATGATCAAGTTTCTTGAACCCAACTTGTTTGGAACCAAATTTCTTGAATCCAACATGTTTTGAACCTATATCCTTTTGTACACCAAAATTCTTCACTTTTGAACCTCTATGTTTTTGTACACCGTAAGTATTCACTTTTTCTTCTAGATATACATACAATTTTTTCACATGATCACAGTCATCAAAACCTCAACCTTTGAGCACCTTGACTCTACCCATCTGCATCTTCATAGTGTAACCCTCTTTTCAAGATCACCCAATGAAATCAAGATTCTTCTTAACCTTGAAATATATGTGACATCTTGTAGTATAAAGCTTGAACATCATGCAAGTGTATATTCACCATCCTTGTCCCTTACATAGTGCAAGTCCAGTTATCACCTAACCTTGAAGTCATACAAGAACTCCCTCCTAGGTGACATATGATAAGACCTAACTAAATCCATTACCAATTCAACCATCTCATCATTCTCGACTACCACCAAGTCTTCTGCAAAGTAGGTGTTAATCTCATCCTCTGAAGAATCAAAATCATGAACACCCTTACCCTTCAAGACATACCTACTTGACTTATTAATTGGACACTTTATCTTCAGATGACTGTCTAATGACATATGAAGCTCTTGAATTTACTAGTTCCACCCCTTGACTTAAACCGTGAACTTCTTCCATAATGAGCTTTACTTGAAAGATCCGACCTTTCCCTTATGTATAATCCATCACTAGTTTCTTCATTTGTGCGTTCAGTTATTTTCTTCAACTCTCTTTAATTCAAAGTCACCAGAACATCCTCCATTTTCAAGGATTCCCTCCCATACGATAATGTCTCACAACGGTTTCGTAAGACGACGGCAATTACATAAGTAACATAAGTGCTTGATCCTCATCCTCAATCTCGATATCTATATTCGTCAATCAAGTATAAACTTATTACGCCCGTTTATATATTTCCTGGACTCATATAGTACGTGTACAACTTCTTCTTCACATAGAGTCTGTTTCTAAGGACTTAGTCATAAACATGCTAGTGAAATTTAGCCAAATTTCTACACCAGTTCTTTACTTGGTAACTTCCCATAAAACATGGTCTCCCAAGCATGAAATCAAGGTATTGTATGCCTTCTTCATTAAAGTAGCTATTTTTCATGCTTCCATATTTGCGCGTAATGTATCTAATGCAACATCACATCCTTGTTATATGATTAAAGCATGCATCTTTATTTTCCATAACCTGGAGTCAATTTTCCTACCAAATTTCTCGATGTCTAGCCTAGTTACGGAAACAACCATTCTTACTTGACCATGCTAAAAAGTTTGCCAATATATTTCTTGACCACTTTTACCAACAAGTCTTACAAGCCATGTGTTATAAACCGTAATCAACATCTTTCTATAGAAAAAATAAATTTCAAATGAATTGATTTAAAAAAACTTGTCACACAAGAAATAAAAACGCAAGCAAAGAACCCATTCCTATCGAAAGGTTAATATACAACAAAAGGCTTTCAAAAGGATTAGGTCAAATATAAAACAAATGTTTTGACTTTTAGTACACACCAAAGACAAAAATACCCTTATTAGCTTTGTATTAATATTCCAATGCAACAACATACATTCTTATTCGTTATCTTCTTCGTCTTCTTCGATGAGCATTCCCTAAAAACTCGACTGATATAAGCCCTAAATCCTTCTTAACTTGATTATCCAGAAACTGCAAGCACTATATCTCTTGGTACCACTTGTTGGATCTCGTCTTCAACAAACCCGGATCGTCGAACACGAAAAATAAAAGCTTTATCCTTAATCGACACAAGACACTCAAAACCCAAAATTCAATAGACTTTTATGAAGAACAAGAAACATACGAGCTACCCCTTAAATTCAAATTTGGAGGTACCCCTCAAATTCAAATCATCATTAAACAAACTCTCACGATAGAGTATATCTCCCTCAGGTCAAACTCAAGATCAAAATAGAAATGATCATACTCTGGAGGAGATATAACATGGGAGAGTGATGAGGCACAAAATGATCCGATTTTAGGGGGTCATTTAAGCCCAGAATTGAATTTATTTGATCAAATATTGCCCTAAATCGTTCCTTTTGTGATTTTAGGTACTTTTGGAGTGAATTCTGGAAAAAGAAGCATTTTGGACGTTTTTGGAGCATAAAAGTGAAGAAAACGGCAAAGTCTTAATTTTCCTTGCTGGAACAGTACCTGACGACGTCACAAGCTTCTACATGATGGCGTCAAGAGTAAAATAAGAGGTGAAGTAGATAGAGTCCGGGACAGTCTAGAGAGTTTTACACTAAGGGTATGACGGCGTCACCATAGGCCGTCATGGTCCCATTACATGTGACGGCCCAGAGTAACTTTGCACTTGACGGCGTCAGATCTGGATCTAGGCAATCCGATATTACTATGGGCGGTGAGTTGACGGCGTCAGACATTTCTTCTTGATGCCGGCACGATTGAAAATCTATATATAGTTTTTGATGAGGCGAAAAATGATCCGTTTTTAGGGGGTCATTTAAGCCCGTATTCGAATTTATTTGATCAAATATTGCCCTAAATCGTTCCTTTTGTGATTTTAGGTACTTTGGGAGAGAAATCTGGAAAAGGAAGCAATTCGGACGTTTTTGGAGCATAAAAGTGAAGAAAACGCCAAAGTCTTAATTTTCCATGCTGGGAACAGTAGGTGACGGCGTCAAGAGTAATTCCCTGACGGCGTCAAGAGCAGAATTCCATGACGACCCAGTACAGATTTGACGGCGTCACGAAGGTAGGGCGTCAAGAGTAAAAAGTCATGACGGCCTGGAAATGATTAAGTCTTGACGGCGTCAAATGTAGATCAAGGCAGTCCTAGAATAGTTTTGGCGGCGAGGTGATGGCGTCACAATGTTGGTCTTGACGCCGTCAGACCCATTTTTCTATATATAGTTTTCTAATTTTCACATTAAAAAGAGAGAAGTTTTGGAGAAACCCTAAGTACGATTTTGGTGCAACTTTTACAGGTTTTTCAAGGGTTCCAAACCCTTGATACCTTTCATTGTAATTGAGATAAGTGTTCTTTTAATTCAATCAATATGTCTATGTGTTGGTTGTCTATATCTTGTTCATATCTTAATTCCATCATGCTAGGCTAGATCTATCTTGTGTTTGCTTAGATCTAATGAAACCTAGACGTTAATTATGTGTTGATTACTTGTTTATTCTTGTCTTGGATGAATGATTTATATGTTAGGCTTAAGAAACCTGGCAGATCTCCACTTGGTAACATGCTTGAACGTCTTAAGAAACATGAACCGACGCGCACTAGGTCTTTATTGGTTGTATTTAATGCATGAGCCACTGTTTACAATCCCTATAGTTGTGCTGGGCATGGTGTAGGAGGAGATAAGAGCTCATAGAATTGGGGAGTTATGTGTGCCACCCCATGAATGGTATTAAGGAATACGATCCGTCATCCATATGCAATTATAACAAGTAATTAACGTGTAAAAGATGTCTAGGGAGTAGTGAAATCTATGTAAACACATTTTCTCCACTATTTGCTCACAACTTTAGTATAATTTAGTTTATTTTCATTTCTAGTATTTTATTTTGATTGCATCTTTAGTATTGGGTTAGTTGATTAGCAACTAATTCTGCCCAAATCCTTCAAACCCGAGATATTTACTTGCTTTCTAAAAAATATAAAAATACAAAAATAATCATCCCTCACCTTTAGAACTAGTATTTAGGCTTTCTAATCCTAGCGACACTATTCCTAAGCTGAACGATCAATCCCCCGGTACTTGTCACTATACTATACTACAACGATCAGGTACACTGCCTGGTGGGGGTTGTAAGCTTCTCAAGATCCCTTGAGAGGTAAAGCCTGGTGCAATTCCCACGCATCAAGTTTTTGGCGCCGCAGCCCGGGGAATAGTTATTGTCTAGGTTAGGATTTCTTTTTATTAGGTCTACTTGCTAGATTCCTTTCTAGTAAGATTTTATTTTTATTTTTAGGTTTTCTTTAGTCTATCTTTTTCTTTGTGCCCTTTGTTTGTAAAACCATTTTCAATTGTCTTCATGGCGGATGAAATTCCATTTAGATCATTAACAAATGAGGAACAATTAGTTTACTCGGATAGATTTGCTTCCTGTTGCTCCAAAGAATTTTTAAGTGATCTTAGATATTTACAAGAGGAGATGGGTGTAAAGTTTGATAGGTTTGATGAGTTATACGCATGTGTGGCTTATATTAAACAATCATTGTTAGGATCAATTCCTTTTAGTAAGACCCTTTGGAAAAATTTTGAGGAAAGCCTCCTAACTGTGAACCATGAGTTCATTGAATTGATGGGTTTGTATACATCACAACTTGAGGAAACAATTAAGGAGGATTTAGCCGAACATGATCATATTGAGCAAAAAGATGAATCCTTTAGGCAAATTGAACATTGTAATCAAGTTATTGAGGAAGGTTCTTATGAATCAGGCTTAGAACTTGAAATGGCTAGAGAAGGATTTGAGATAATTAGGAACCTGTTTCGGTTAGATTCTACTAAAACACGTGATGAGGATATAGGTGACGTTGAGAAAAGGAAGGATGAGGTAAATAACACAAACCTACAAAGTACCCCACAACTCCCACCATCACTTGAGTAATACACACCACCCGTGACCTACCCGGAAGAAGTAGAAGAGACTATAGGAACTCCAATAGAGGTAGAGCCCTTGAACCAAACACAACTAGAGGATATAGGTTTGAATACTTATAATGATAACCTTACTCTTAGTTCTAGGGAAGTTCCTAGTTTTGACGAACCGGAGCCTCAACCAAAACTGTTACCTAATCTTCCATCCTTTGATGAAAATTTAGGAATTGAAATAGGTTCCGATCCACCCATCAAACCATATAGTTCGGGTAGTCTTAGGACAAAGGTAGTAGACTCTAAGCCTTGTAGAGAGGAAGCTGACATAGGAGTGGAACACGACCTTACATGCTTACATCACCCATTTATGATTGATCACAAGAAGCATTATGGGTTTAAACCGGGTTTATTAGGTCAAGATGGATCCCCAACTAGTAGTCTCTTGAAGTTGATAGAAAATGATCCCTTTCTAGGAGAAAATCTTAATCCACCCATTAACCCGATTGAATTTGTTAAGGTTATGATGATAGGAGCACACCCCTTTGAGCATATAATTCATCCACCACTCTTACATCATATGGCATATTTTCACCCTAAGGGTGTGTATCGCTACTTTCACCCGAACTTAATCCTAAGTGTAGGGAAAGCCTCCCCTATTTCCGTTAAATAAGGGTAGAGTCAGGCTCGTGACTCGAACAAAAACAAGCGCTTCTTGGGAGGCAACCCATGTTTTGTGTGATTTTTATTTGTTTGTTTGTTATTTGCTTCCGTATGCATGCTTAATTTTTATTGTTGGTAGATCATGTTTCTAAACTAAATAGTGGAAATACTTTACTTTGTTGTTTTGGCCTAGTCTTAACTCCACCTAAAGGTATTTTTGCAAAAGATAAGTGTAAGGGGAAACCCCAAATATGTTTTTAAGAAACAAACCGATAATGATTCTCCACAATATTAAATGAACATGTGTATTCGTATTTGTTAGAGTCAAATGCTTGTATTGAGTCATAATGAAGTTTTGCAGGATTTTCCAGGAAGTAGGACCAAGTTTTTCCAGAAATTTTCCGGAAACTTAACATAAGGATTTCTGCGGGTCACTTCTGACGGCGTCATGAGTTTACTCTTGACGGCGTCAAGTGTAAAAATCTGGAAATTTTACCGGTTTTGTTTTTCTAACGGAGTCTTATGGTTTTTGTGAATTATTAAGTTGTATAATCTCCAGGAGATCTGCAAACTTCATTCCACAAGCATTATATCTTATCTTGTTTTCTAGGATTTAGTAACTTATATAGGATGCCGCCGATTTTACGCGAGGTTGTCTTGTCTATTTTATCAGGTTTTACAGGTTATGTATGACAAGAAGATGATTTATATTCTGGAAGGGAAGCTTTGATTGTTCATTTTCTTGGAAGAAGATTTAACCTGGCCACCTTATTATCCATACCGAGCGAATCAGGGGAGTATTTGATTTCATTCTTTTTTACTTTTTCACTTTTACATTCTTTACTTGAACATTGGGGACAATGTTCATCTTAAGTGTAAGGGGAGGGTAAAAAGATGATACCTTACATATGCACTTTCGCTTGAGTTTGTTTTGTTTAATGGTAGATGTGTAATAAAACTATGAGAAATACTCATTAGTGCAATTTTAGCGCCAAATTTAAACTTTTTTACAACATTTAGGAGTGAAACTTTAGCCATAGCAAGCGTCTCATGGATAGGAGATTGTATGACTAGCACATAACCGTATATTCAGAAAAATTTTCCACCCAAATATGTGAGGTTCGCCTTTAGATTTGATAGGAAAAGCATTTACTATTAGTGCTTATGAGTGTACCGGTAGCATTTAGATTCTAGAACTTGCGTTAGTGATGCATCCCGAGACCGCTAGTGAGACTACATTCGTGTAGTAGGATTTACTACATGATAAGAGGCATTAGGATCACCCTTGTGTTAAACCCGTATCATAATTACTTGACCATTTAAGTCATATTACTTGGCTAGTTAAGTCAACTAATTTTTCCCACACCCTTAGCGTTGTACTCATTTTTAGTACACGAAACCCCTAGTACACCCCTCCGAGCCTATCTTTTCGTTTCTAACTTTAAGCATTTTACTTAAAGGAAGAATTTGTTACACCCCACTTAAATGTACAACCAAGTCGCCTTAGCCTTCCGTGTATGCGCTCATTTTTAGTGCATTATTGTTATTTGTTAAACCCTAAGTTAACTATCTAATTGATTACATGGTTGCTAAGTCGAGTCATATCCTTGTACATATTGTTTTGGGACGATTGCGACTCATGGGTAAGTACTTATTTTATGGAGTAATGGGGAAGAACATCATTTATTACCCCCATATGTACGTTAATCTTAAAAGTGCTCTAAGTGTTTTGATTTTCTTAATTCGAGTCATTAGTTTAGTTAAATGTAAAGTATGTAGAGATTCAAGTGTAAGGGGAATGTTCATCCCCTATGATGTATTATTTTTGATGGTAGGGTAAGAGTGTATGCAAAAAAAAAAAAAAAAAGAAAAAAAAAAATAGAAAAAGAAAAAGAGAAAAAAACATACGGACTACCATCCCTTTTTATTCTATGTTCATTTTATATTTTTGTTATTTTTCATTTATTAGCTTAAGTCGAGTCTAGTCTTGGCTTAGCAACGCCATCTTGTACATGTAATTAACCAAGATTGTTAACTCACCACCAGTAAAACTTCCTTTATCCAACAAAACCGTGTATTTCATATCCCTATACCTAACGTTACAACCCTTTAAAAGACCTCTTTGATAGTTTATCCTAGGTGCTTACGCCATGTGGTGGAGGTTTGATCCTTTCCCAAGCCTATGGTAATCTATTTTGCTATGACAGGTAGTGAGAGATATCTTCCGTTTCCATATTGTAATTTACACTTTATTACACCCGAGAGATGTGAGTATCTAAACACTATTTGTGAGGTGCTAGTATATGACCTCCGTGCTTGTCTATTGGTCTTTAGTGGAACGATTATTTGTTGTAATTACTTTTATATTAGTGTTAAATGACCCCTAACTTGTCTTTTGAGTAGAATAAAAGCGTATTTGCTTGAGGACAAGCAAATCTCAAGTGTAAGGGTATATGATGAGGCGAAAAATGATCCGTTTTTAGGGGGTCATTTAAGCCCGTATTCGAATTTATTTGATCAAATATTGCCCTAAATCGTTCCTTTTGTGATTTTAGTTACTTTGGGAGAGAAATCTGGAAAAGGAAGCAATTCGGACGTTTTTGGAGCATAAAAGTGAAGAAAACGCCAAAGTCTTAATTTTCCATGCTGGGAACAGTAGGTGACGGCGTCAAAAGTAATTCGCTGACGGCGTCAAGAGCAGAATTCCATGACGACCCAGTACAGATTTGACGGCGTCACGAAGGTAGGGCGTCAAGAGTAAAAAGTCATGACGTCCTGGAAATGATTAAGTCTTGACGGCGTCAAATGTAGATCAAGGCAGTCCGATAATAGTTTTGGCGGCGAGGTGACGGCGTCACAATATTGGTCTTGACGCCGTCAGACCCATTTTTCTATATATAGTTTTCTAATTTTCACATTAAAAAGAGAGAAGTTTTAGAGAAACCCTAAGTACGATTTTGGTGCAACTTTTACAGGTTTTTCAAGGGTTCCAAACCCTTGATACCTTTCATTGTAATTGAGATAAGTGTTCTTTTAATTCAATCAATATGTCTATGTGTTGGTTGTCTATATCTTGTTCATATCTTAATTCCATCATGCTAGGCTAGATCTATCTTGTGTTTGCTTAGATCTAATGAAACCTAGATGTTAATTATGTGTTGATTACTTGTTTATTCTTGTCTTGGATGAATGATTTATATGTTAGGCTTAAGAAACCTGGCAGATCTCCACTTGGTAACATGCTTGAACGTCTTAAGAAACATGAACCGACGCGCACTAGGTCTTTATTGGTTGTATTTAATGCATGAGCCACTGTTTACAATCCCTATAGTTGTGCTGGGCATGGTGTAGGAGGAGATAAGAGCTCATAGAATTGGGGAGTTATGTGTGCCACCCCATGAATGGCATTAAGGAATACGATCCGTCATCCATGCAATTATAACAAGTAATTAACGTGTAAAAGATGTCTAGGGAGTAGTGAAATCTATGTAAACACATTTTCTCCACTATTTGCTCACAACTTTAGTATAATTTAGTTTATTTTCATTTCTAGTATTTTATTTTGATTGCATCTTTAGTATTGGGTTAGTTGATTAGCAACTAATTCCGCCCAAATCCTTCAAACCCGAGATATTTACTTGCTTTCTAAAAAAATATAAAAATACAAAAATAATCATCCCTCACCTTTAGAACTAGTATTTAGGCTTTCTAATCCTAGCGACACTATTCCTAAGCTGAACGATCAATCCCCCGGTACTTGTCACTATACTATACTACAACGATCAGGTACACTTCCTGGTGGGGGTTGTAAGCTTCTCAAGATCCCTTGTGAGGTAAAGCCTGGTGCAATTCCCACGCATCAAGTTTTTGGCGCCGCAGCCCGGGGAATAGTTATTGTCTAGGTTAGGATTTCTTTTTATTAGGTCTTCCAAAACCCGAGATTTTAATTGCTTTTATAAAATATAAAAATACAAAAAAAATCATCCCTCACCTCTAGACTTAGTTTAGGAGACTTTCTAATCCTAGCGACAATATTCCTGAGTTGAACGATCAATCCCCCGATACTTGTCCCTATACTATACTACAACGATCAGGTACACTGCCTGGTGGGGGTTGTAAGCTTCTCAGGATCCCTTGAGAGGTAAAGCCTGGTGCAATTCCCACGCATCAGTTTTTCAATTTTCATTCATTAAGAGAGGACAATTAGAGGGATAACTTGGAGAAACCCTAGCACGATTTTTACTGTTCTTTCAAGGGTTTTTACCCTTTGAAACCTTTCATGTTCAATTAAGATAAGTATTACTTCAATTCATTCAATGTGTCTATGTGTTGTTTGAATATATCTTACGCTTTTCTTGATTTTAACATGCTAGGCTAGATCTCTTGTGTGTTTGCTTAGATGTAGTGAAACCTAGATATTGATTATGGTTTGATTGCTTGTTTATAGTTGTTACGGATGAATAATTTTGATGTTAGGCTTAAGAAAACTGGCAGACTTCCATAGGGTAACTTTCTTGAACGTCTTAAGAAACATGAACCAATGCGTACTAGATTTTTATGGTTGTATTTAATGCATGAGCTAATTCTAATGATCCCATGTTAGGAGCTTCTTGCAGGCTCGACATAGGAGTGAAGTAGGAGCTTATAGAGTTGGGGAAGTACGTACGCCACCCCACGAATGGTATTAAGGAATATAACCTGTCATCCACGCAATTGTAACAAACTATCAACCTATAAAAGATATCTAGGGAGTAATGAAATCTAAGTAAACACAATTTTCCCATTATTGTTCACACCACTAGTTTAATTAGCTTTATTTTCATTTTTGTTATTTTATTTTAATTGCATCTTTAGTTATTGGGTTAGTTGATTAGAAACAAATTCCGCCCACTCCTCCAAAACCCAAGATTTTAATTGCTTTTATAAAAATATAAAAATACAAAAAGAATCATCCCTCACCTCTAGACCTAGTTTTTAGGCTTTCTAATCCTAGCGACACTATTCCTGAGTTAAACGATCAATCCTCCGGTACTTGTCACTATACTATACTACAATGATCAGGTACACTGCCTTGTGGGGGTTGTAAGCTTCTCGAGATCCCTCGAGAGGTAAAGCCTGGTGCAATTCCCACGCATCAAGTTTTTGGCGCCGCAGCTTGGGGAATAGTTATTGTTTAGGTTGGAATTTATTTTGATTAGGTCTACTCATTAGATTCCTTTTTAGTAAGATTTTTATTTTCTTTTTATTAGCTTTCTTGTAGTCTATCTTTTTCTTTGTGCCCTTTGTTTGTAAAATCATTTTCATTTGTCACTATGGCGGATGAAATTCCATTTAGATCACTGACAATAGAGGAACAATTATATTTCAAAAAGAGATTTGTTTCTTATCATTCTTATGAATTTTTTCGTGATCTTTGTGATATCCAAATGGAGTTGGGGGTAAGCTTAGATGGGTTTAATGAATTCTATGCATGTGATATTTATATTAGACGATCATTAACTGGAAAAATTCCTTTTAGTCTGAACCGTTGGATGAATTTTGAGAAAAGCTTCCTAACCATGACCCATAAGTTCAACGAATTGGTGGATTCGTATGAGCGAGATGACCTAGTTTCTAAGAACTTGAACTTAGAATCAAACCAAGATTATGAGATGGTTAGTGTTAAGCCACCTAGTTGCATGTCATGGGTAGGCACTACAATAATACAAGATGAACACATAGGTGATGTTGATGTGATGGAAGAGGTAGTAGAAAATCCAAGCCCACTAAGTACCCCACAAGTCCTACCATCATTTGAGGCACACACACCGCCTGTGACTTACCCGGAAGAAGTAGAAGAAACTTTAGGAATCCCGATGGAGGTAGAACCTTTGGACCAGGCACCACTTGAGGATATAGGTTTGAATACTTGTAGTGATAGCCTTACTCCTAGTTCTAGGGAATTTCCTAGTGTTGATGAACCGTAACCTCAATCTTTACACACCTTTCCATCCTTAGATATATTTCTAGGAGACAAAAGAGGAACCGACCCACCCATCAACCAATATTATCCGGGTAGTTTTAGGATGAAGGAAGCCATTCACTCACCCCCTTCACCTCATGTGGCATATTCCAACCCTAAGGGTGTGTATCGCTACTTCCACCCACATTTAATCCTAAGTGTAGGGAAAACCGCTCCTATTTCCATTAAATAAGGGTAGAGTCAGGCTCGTGACTCAAACAAAAACAAGCGCTTCTTGGGAGGCAACCCATGTTTTGTGTGATTTTTGTTTGTTTGATTGTTGATTCGTTGTGTTTTGGTGTGTGCGAAAACAATTTATCAATATATCAACAAACGTGTAGTCTATGTTATCGTGAGACAACAAGACGTGGAGAAATACGAGTAAACCTTTTAGGAAAAAGATTACCTCGCAAAACCTGTGAAAGTGATATTAAAATTGTGAGACCGGGAAGTGATTTCCCGGGTCGTACCCCAACAAGGTGTGAATGGAAAGCTTCAAGTGAGATTGAGATTAAAATCTTGTATGTTTGGTTGAGAAAGATTATTTGGTTTTGTGGTACGTTAAAATTGCGGAAATTACGAATTAACGAACGAAAACGTAACCTAAATGTGAATTTACAATGGAAATGAAAATTAACCCTTAAAAACTACCTAAGATACTACGGGAAACATAATAAGGAATTTGGGAACCTTAAAACGTAAGCTAGGTTTAAAAACGTAAAAGTTAACTTAAATAAAACGCGAGTGCGCGAAATAAAACGTGAAACGTGAGCAAATAAAGTCCTACGAATATGAAAATTATATTTTTACAATCCTAATGATATAAGAAAATTATTAGAAAAAGAAAATATTTTTTTGACTTTTTATTTAATTATTTATTAATTAAAAACTATTTAAACTTAATTAAACTATTTAAACTAATTCAATTATAATAAATACTAAACTAATTTATAAAATTATAAAACTTTTTCTATAAATACCTTATAGTAACAGAAACTTAAAAAAGAGTATATATATATATATATATATATATATATATATATATATATATATATATATATATATATATATATATATATATATATAAAGCCTAAGTGCTTTTAAATAAGCAGTACAAAGATTTCTTTTTGGATTTTTTTTACTAAAACTAATAAAACTAAAACTAATTATTATAAATGGTAAATAAAAAATAGAAAATCTAGAAAAATTAAAATACGTGATATACAATAACAGGAAAGTTGGAAATTTAAGAGGAGTGGGAAAAAGCTACTGGATAAGCAGAAATTAAGCAATAAGCTACAATAAGTTAAAAAGGAAAAAAGTAGGTTAAAAGGAGAGGGTGGTAGAGTATAAACGAAAAAGTCCCAAGGGCAGAGTTGGTTATGTGTTGTGTGTGGTGAGGCTTTGAGTGCAGGAGGTCAGGGGTTCGAATCCCACCTCTTGCACTTTTTGCAAAACTTTTTCTTTTTTTACTTTTTCTTTTTGCAAAATACTTTAACCAACAAAAGGAACAAGATTTGTGAAGAAGCTTTTGCTGAGAAGCTTGAAAGAAGCTTATACAAGCTTAAAACTCCTACAGTTGGGTGTGTTGTGAAGTTTAAGTGAAATTTGAAAAAGCTTCAAGCTAACTTAAATGAGCATATAAGCTAGAAACATGGTACAAGCCAACAAACATAAGCTTAAACACAAACAAACAACATAACATCAACAATTCAACAACTAGAATCAAATAGTGAACAAGATCAAACATGCTCAGTTGTGACTGAGTATGTTTGATGGATGTGAGTGAATTTTGAACAAGGTAAATGCTAACCAATTAAGCAAATAAGTTGGAACCAAGGTAAAAACTCATAAGCACCATCACAAGCAATCATAACTCAATTCACAACAACAATTCAACAACAAAAATCAAGCCTTAACCAGAGATCAAACAAGCTTCAAGGCTGTTGATTTTCAGCAGCAACAGTGGCAAAATGGGACTTTGGGAGTATGAAATAAGCAAGTGAACAAGCAAATTAGACCAAATAACTTATGGATCTAACAAGTCAACCTAGCAAGCATCACAAAGCACCAAAGAGCAGGTCATAAGCTCAAGAAATGAGCAAAGTTGAGGCCTAATGAAAACGGGATCAATTTGTGGTACAGGGTAAATTTACTAAAAAGTGCTAAAAGAAAGGCAGTAAATAAGCAGTTTACAAAGTTAACTAAAAATTACAA
Source organism: Artemisia argyi (assembly GCA_030686995.1). Lineage (NCBI taxonomy): Eukaryota > Viridiplantae > Streptophyta > Magnoliopsida > Asterales > Asteraceae > Artemisia > Artemisia argyi. Next base: position 48,398 of record JARVZY010001456.1, read on the forward strand.
AAAATACTATCAACAAGACAAGCAACGAAATATTGATCACCTAAAAGCACTAGTCTTACAAGCTAATATTAAAACCTACACGAAATTCCCAAGTTTATTCAAAAATTACTAAAACTGAAATTTGACTTTTAAAAGAACTTGCAAATTTTGACTTAAGTGAACTTTAATCCTAATATACTGATTGTTTATGTTATATTAAGCTACAAGTAAGGTATATTAGGCTCCAATGTCTGATTATGAGTTGAAATGGTGGGATTTCCACTCCAAACCCCTAACAGTGCATTACTAATTAAACTAAGGGAACTATTTTGACTTTCCAACTAATAGCCTACTGATATTATATCTATAATATACCTAAGAATGATAACTACACCACATTTATCCACTGAAACTCACAGGTTCACAGCTAAACAAGTGAATCCAAACACCCCTTCTAAAACTGTCTTAGACTAATTTTCCAAGCAAGACATGGTTTTATACTTAAAAACTGAACATTATGCTTCTGATAAATTCTAACAAAGTTAAAGAAATCAAATTGGCTCAGGAAACAACAATAAACAACAAGCAATGTTATATGGGCAATGTGAGCTAAATGAAACAGTGGGTATGCAATTGTGATCCAAATCAGATAAGAACCAAAGACAAAGACCAATTAACCTTTAACCACAATTAACTTAATTAAACATAAACCAACAGAGCAGTGATCACAAATCCTAGATGTAACAAACTAAGCTAACAAGAATATGAAAATCTTACAATTTAGCCAATGCCTAGAACCAAGAAGAACCAAGACCAAGAACCTTATCCTATGCTCCCCTGAGCACTAAACCACAATCCTTTCATGCTTCTGCAACTGCTTCTTCTTCTCTCTTCTTTATATTTTTATAATTTTTCTTGTGATTTTCCTTGTATTTCCTGTTTTTCTTTTCTTTTCTGATTCTTTTTGCTTTGTTTTGATTCACATGAGTTAAATATTCACATGAGTTAAATAAGACTAAGATAATCTTCTGAGATTTAATCAAACAACATTTAAGTAAAGTAACTGAGAACTTGAGAATTTGAATAAAAGTACGAATTTGCATAAACTAACTTGAAATTTTCATTGAACTTAAATTTTGGAAATACAAAGATAAAACTAAATTGAAATACAGAAATTACTAAGAAAAAGAGATGCCCCTGAAGGCTTACAATGTATCCTATTTATACTAAAAAAAACTAGGGCTTCCTTCTCCTCTTTGTGTTTCTTCTGAGTGGGAAGCCTTGGATACCATCTTGTGTTTCTTGTGCTCAATTCCAGCCATTGGAGGATTCTCAATTTACCACAACCGTTGATCACATATTTGGTGCCTAAAAGGAGGTGGATAGGTGATGGGGCATGGCAACCCGTGAAGAAGTGGGTAGCTTTTGAGGTGGGTGGAGTATTGCAGGAACATGGCGTGTAGCAGGGGTGGTGGTGGTGGTTTGTACTCTGGGTAAAGGCCTGAGTTTGAAGACAGGCATGTTTGTGTTTGACTGGTGCTTTGACCAAGGGGGGGGGGAGGGGCGTATTTTATTAGAAACGTTTAGGGTTAGGTTTTGGGCTAGGGGAGATTTGGGCGAAAGGGTATAAGGTTATTAGTGGACTGGATTGGAGTGGGGGGGGGGGGTTTGATTGAGTTTGGGTTAGTTTAGGGTGTATTGGCATTGCATCTTTGAATATCAAAGGTCCGTTTGGTTATGATAGAAATTACCACAAGGACCATTCATGTTAAATCTAAATTTTCTAGGGACTGAATCTGCCATATTTTCAAACTATTACCATGGGTTTATTTTTGCCAAGTTTGAATTTCCAAAGGAACATTGATATTTAATTTTCAACATTAAGTACCCGAGGACCAAAATCGCCAAATTCCAAATTCCAGGGACTAAAATTGTTCATTTTTGAAAGCTTTTCACCCAAAGATCATTTTTGGTAACTTTTGATTTTTAAAGACTTGGTTTGACTTTGCTTTCAAAATAAATGCTCAGGGACTAGTTTTGACAACTTTTGAAAGTTGGGGGACTGAAACTGCCAATTATGCAAACTTTGTTCGTTTTTCGTTTGTTTTTAATCATTTTGCATCTGAAACATATAAAACACGATCTTTGGGATATTTTCATTATTTTGATGCATTCTTGAGTATTTTCACGTGTTTTGGCAGTTAAAATACGATAAAAATGATGAGTATTTACACACTCATCAATCCCCCACACTAAACTATTGCTAGTCCCTAGCAATCTTTTGTGAAAATTTAATGGATTTGAAGTCTCTTTACGAAAAGCCATTACTTCTCGAGTAGCCAAGTGTTTCGGTTCAAGTAAGAACTATGGTCCACCGATAACCATATGATTTTGAGCAAACCATAAGCTTCCAACGGTTTTGATTTGTCTTTACCAGAAGCCGTTTGCTTCTGGACTAGCCAACTCTTGATGGACACAGTCAACATCTTGGTGAGTTGATTACCAATTATGGTTTTCCACTGCCTTTACCACAAGCCATAACCTTGAGGGCTATCCAACTCTTTCACTTTTTAGGATATGGCGAGTTGAGATACCATACAATTTTGTGAAAATTGTAAGCCGTCAACGGATTTGAGTTATCTTTACCAAGAGCCGTTTGCTCCTGGATTAGCCAATCTTTCTGTCGGTTAGACATGCCGGACCGATAACCACAAAAATTTTGAAATAAAGTGATTTTTTTTTTAAATTTTAGACCAAAAACAGGGGTACTAGACGGTGTAATTTGATAAAATTCGCTAGTATTTACCCCTCCCCCATACTTAGAATTGAATATTGTCCTCAATATTCAAAGTCCCGACTATTATGCCGTATCTTTGAACGTAAGAAGATAATATTAGAAGCTAATTATGGGAACGTCATTTTTCATTTTTAACTTTATTTATACATACAACACATTTTTTTTTTGAAGATATATACATTGCAAACAGCTGCAGGGGACAACCACTCCCCCACACTAGGGTGTTAGAAAGTAGAAAGAAGTTAGAGACATGGGTGAAAACCCATGTTGTGCTACTGTTTTTGTTTATCGAGTTGCTAGCTTGACTCGATCCCCGAATGCATTGGTCCATGGGGTAAGTTTGGAGGTCCGGGACAACCATGGGTGGTATGTCCCCTCCAAAATAATGCTTCAACCGATGCCCATTCACTTTGAAATTTGGACCGTCATTTTAAGATAACTCGACGGTACCATATGGAAAAACTTTGGCAACGGTGTAAGGTCCAGTCCAACGGGTTTTAAGCTTACCCGAAAATATCTTCAATCTAGAGTTAAAAAGAAGGACTCGGTCACCAACGTTAAAAACGCGGTTCTTGATTTTGGAGTCGTGGATCTTCTTTGTTTTCTCTTTATAGATTAGAGAGTTTTCATAACCTTGATCACGAAGTTCATTTAGTTCATTGAGTTGAACTTTCCTATGATCACCCGCGGACTTAAGATCGAAGTTGGCATTCTTAAGAGCCCAATAAGCTTTGTGCTCGAGCTCAATCGGTAGATGACATGCTTTTCCATACACAAGCTTATAAGGAGTACACCCGATGGGTGTTTTATAAGCCGTGCGAAAAGCCCATAGAGCGTCATCTAACTTGTCCGACCAAGAGGCAGGGTTTTCGCCTACGGTCCTTTCAAGAATTCTTTTCAAACCGCGGTTTGAAACCTCCACTTGCCCACTCGTTTATGGGTGATAAGCGGTAGCAAGTCGGTGAGTGACACCATACTTGAGCATGACTTTTTCAAATTGGTCGTTGCAAAAGTGAGTACCGCGATTGATGCGTAGGGATTGCACCAGGCTTTACCTCTCAAGGGATCTTGAGAAGCTTACAACCCCCACCAGGCAGTGTACCTGATCGATGTAGTATAGTATAATGACAAGTACCGGGGGATTGATCGTTCAGCTAGGAATAGTGTCGCTAGGATTAGAAAACCTAAATACTAGATCTAGTGATGATGGATAATTCTTTTTGTATTTTTATATTTTTTAGAAAGCAAATTAAAATCTCAGGTTTGAAGGATTTGGGCGGAATTAGTTGCTAGTCAACTAACCCAATACTAAGCTGCAATCAAAATAAAATACTAAAATGAAAATAAAACTATATTAAACTAAGGTTGTGAGCAATATGTGGGAGAAATGTGTTTACTTAGATTTCACTACTCTCTAGATATCTTTTACACGTTAATTACTTGTTATAGTTGCGTGGATGGCGGATTGTATTCCTTAATACCATTCATGGGGTGGCGTACTTACTTCCCCAATCCTATGAGTGCCTACTTCACTCCTATGTCGAGCCTGCAAGAAGCTCCTAACATTGGATCATTAGAATTTACTCATGCATTAAATACAACCAATAAAACCTAGTACACATCGGTTCATGTTTCCTAAGACGTTCAAGCATGTTACACAATGGAGATCTGCTAGTTTTCTTAAGCCTAACGTTGAAATCATTCATCCAATACAACCATAAACAAGTAATCAACACATAATTAACATCTAGGTTTCATTAGATCTAAGAAAACACAAGATAAATCTAGCCTAGCATGTTGAAATCAAGACAAGCACAAGATATAGACAACCAACACATAGACATATTGATTGAATTAAGAGAAGACTTATCTCAATAGCACATGTAAGGATTCAAGGGTTGAAAACCCTTGAAAAGCTGTAAAATTTGTACAAGGTTCGGCCCTAGGGTTTCTCCACACAAGTCCCTCTCTAATGAATGAAAATTAGAAAACTATATATAGATATTAGGAGGTGACGGCGTCAAGAACAAACTTGTGACGCCGTCATCTCCCCGCCAAATAAATCCTCGAACTGCCTAGATCTACATCTGACGCCGTCATGTAGTCCTCTTTTGCAGGCCGTCACACATTTAACTCTTGACGCTCTACTTGTGACGCCTTCATGTTTGTACTGGGTCGTCATGGTTTTTACTCTTGACGCCGTCAAATACTTCCTCTTGACGCCGTCAAACACTGTTCCCAGCATGGAAAATTAAGTCTTTGGTATTTTCTTCACTTTTATGCTCCAAAAACGTCCGAATTGCTTCCTTTTCCAGATTTCACTCCCAAAGTACCTAAAATCACAAAAGGAACGATTTAGGGTAATATTTGATCAAATAAATTAATTCCGGGCTTAAATGACCCCCTAAAAGTGGTTCATTTTTCGCCTCATCATATACCCTTACACTTGAGATTTGCTTGTCCTCAAGCAAATGCGCTTTTATTCTACTCAAAATACAATTTAGGGGTCATTTAACACTAATATAAAAGTAATTACAACAAATAATCGTTCCACTAAAGACCAAAGACAAGCACGGAGGTCATACACTAGCACCTCACAAATAGTGTTTAGATACTCACATCTCTCGGGTGTAATAAAGTATAAATTACAATATGGAAACGGAAGATATCTCTCACTACCTGTCATAGCAAAATAGATTACCATAGGCTTGGGAAAGGATCAAACCTCCACCACATGGCGTAAGCACCTAGGATAAACTATCAAAGAGGTCTTTTAAAGGGTTGTAACGTTAGGTGTAGGGATATGAAATACACGGTTTTGTTGGATATATGCAGTCTTTACTGGTGGCGAGTTAACAATCTTGGTTAATTACATGTACAATATGGCGTTGCTAAGCCAAGACTAGACTCGACTTAAGCTAATAAATAAAAAATAACCAAAACATAAAATGAACATAGAATAAAAAGGGATGGTAGTCCGTATGTTTTTTTATCTTTTTCTATTTTTTCTTTTCTTTTTCTTGTTTTCTCGATTTTTTTTTCTTTTTTTTTTTTTTTTTTTTTTTTTTTTTTTTTTTTTTGCATACACTCTTACCCTACCATAAAAAATAATACATCATAGGGAATGGAAATTCCCCTTACACTTGAATTTTTACATACTATACAATAAACTAATCTAATGACTCGAATCAAGATAATCAAAACACTTGGAGTACTTTTAAAATTAACTTACATATGGGGGTAATAATATTATGTTCTTCCCCATTACTCCATAAAATAAGTACTTTACGCATGAGTCTCAATCGTCCCAAAACAATATGTACAAGGATATGACTCGACTTAGCAACCATGTAATCAATTAGATAATTAACTTAGGGTTTAACAAATAACAATAATGCACTAAAGATGAGTGCATACACGGAAGGCTAAGGCGATTTGGGTGTACATTTAAGTGGGGTGTAACAAATTCTTCCTTTAAGTAAAATGCATAAAGTTAGAAACGAAAAGATAGGCTCGGAGGGGTGTACTAGGGGTTTCGTGTACTAAAAATGAGTACAATGCTAAGGGGTGGGAAAAATTAGTTGACTTAACTAGCTAAGTAATATGACTTAAATGGTCAAGTAATTATGATACGGGTTTAACACAAGGGTGATCCTAATGCCTCTTATCATGTAGTAAATCCTACTACACGAATGTAGTCTCACTATCGGTCTCGGGATGCATCACTAACGCAAGTTCTAGAATCTAAATGCTACCGGTACACTCATAAGCACTAATAGTAAATGCTTTTCCTATCAAATCTAAAGGCGAACCTCACATATTTGGGTGGAAAATTTTTCTGAATAGTACGGTTTTGTGCTAGTCATACAATCTCATATCCATGAGACGCTTGCTATGGCTAAAGTTTTACTCCTAAATGTTGTAAAAAAATTTAAATCTGGCGCTAAAATTTCACTAACAAGTATTTCTCATAGTTTTATTACACATCTACTATCAAACAAACAAACTCAAGCGAAAGTGTATTTGTAAGGTATCATCATTTTACCCTTCCCTTACACTTAGGATGAACATTGTCCCCAATGTTCAAGTAAAGAATGGAAAAGTGAAAAAGTAAAAAGAATGAAATCAAATACTCCCCTTATTCGCTCGGTATGGATAATAAGGTGGCCAGGTTAAATCTTCCTCCAATCAAAGCTTCCCTTCCAGAATAATAATCATCTTCTTGTCATACATAACCTGTAAATCCTGAGAAAATAGACAAGGCAACCTCGCATAAAATCGGCGGCAATCTACATAATTTACTAAATCCTAGAAAACAAGATAAGATATAATGCTTGTGGAATGAAGTTTGCAGATTTCCTGGAGATTATAAAACTTAATAATTCAACAAAAACTTTAAGACTCTGTTAAAAAACAAAACTGGTAAAATTTCCAGATTTTTACACGTGACGCCATCAAGAGTGAACTCATGACGCCGTCAGAAGTGACCCGCATAAATTCTCGTGTTAAGTTTCTAGAAAATTTCTGGAAAAACTTGGTCCTACTTCCAGGAAAATCCTGCAAAACTTCATTATGACTTGATACAAGCATTTGACTCTAACCAATACGAATATACATGTTCACTTAATATTGTGGAGAATCATGATCGGTTTGTTTCTTAAAAACATATTTGGGGTTTCCCCTTACACTTATCTTTTTGCAAAAATACCTTCGGGTGAAGTTAAGACTAGGCCAAACAACAAAGTAAAGTATTTCCACTATTTAGTTTAGAAACATGATCTACCAACAATAAAAATAAAGCATGCATACGGAAGCAAATAACAAACAAACAAAATAAAATCACACAAAGCATGGGTTGCCTCCCAAGAAGCGCTTTTCTTTATTTACGAGTCTTGTAGCTAGACTCAAGGTCATGGGTTACCGTGTATCGCTTATGCTCACATAACCAAGCGTGAGCCATCTAATAGTCGCCTCATCTTTCTTATAATCATCTCCTAACTCTAAACATCCGCGATAGTATCTTTTATTCTTTTCATGAGTATATTTAAGCCCTTTTCTCTTATCATTCTCACTTAGCATTTCTATGGGCGGGTACCTACTACACTTCTCCATGGAAAAATCCTTGAACCTAGGGTGTGTGCGGGGAATTTGCTAGACAAAATCTTCATCCCCATCCGAGAATGTAATTAACCCTTCTATAAGTTTTTCATCGAGGTTGGTAAACCATTTGAAAGGTCTTCCAAACACAACTTGGGTCAACTTACTATCAACAAAATCTCCTAGATTCTCCATAACCATGAACTCAACAAGATAAACCAAGCTTCCTATAAACACATGCAATGGTATTGTCCTAGCAATAATGTTTTCTTCTTTGTACTCTAATTCATCTACCATGATTTTATTATATTCATTACGCGAGATTATGTTCATTGGGAGAGATGAGTTAAGATAGGCGTTAAAGCTCCTAAATCCGATCTTACAAGGAAATTGCATGTTGAATGAGCTATCACTCTCAATCTTTGTTCTAGGGTCGACATACCTAAGAGGGTTCACTTCCTCTTCCATCCTATCCTCATTAATCACATCACCATCATCAAGATCCTCATCGGAGTCTGAATAGTAAAAAGGACTAGCCCTACGGTCATTATCATGATCAGACTCCTCTAACTCATAATTATTGTCAAAGTGGTGGTTGGGCGAGAGGTTAGGTGGGTTCTCATTCTCCACTAAAGGGATTAGGGCGGGCATTTGGAAAATCCTACGACAAAAAACATGAATAACAGGAATCAAACGATCAATGTTATTGTTATCCATCGAAATAGTTTATGAACAAAGGAAACAAAGAAATAAGATAGACTAAAGAGAACCTAAAAATAAAAATAAAATCTTACTAGAAAGGAATCTAGCAAGTAGACCTAATAAAAAGAGATTCTAACCTAGACAATAACTATTCCCCGGGCTGCGGCGCCAAAAACTTGATGCGTAGGGATTGCACCAGGCTTTACCTCTCAAGGGATCTTGAGAAGCTTACAACCCCCACCAGGCAGTGTACCTGATCGATGTAGTATAGTATAATGACAAGTACCGGGGGATTGATCGTTCAGCTAGGAATAGTGTCGCTAGGATTAGAAAACCTAAATACTAGATCTAGAGATGAGGGATGATTCTTTTTGTATTTTTATATTTTTTAGAAAGCAAATTAAAATCTCGGGTTTGAATGATTTGGGTGGAATTAGTTGCTAGTCAACTAACCCAATACTAAGATGCAATCAAAATAAAATACTAAAATGAATATAAAACTATATTAAACTAAGGTTGTGAGCAATATGTGGGAGAAATGTGTTTACTTAGATTTCACTACTCCCTAGATATCTTTTACACGTTAATTACTTGTTATAGTTGCGTGGATGACGGATTGTATTCCTTAATACCATTCATGGGGTGGCGTACTTACTTCCCCAATCCTATGAGTGCCTACTTCACTCCTATGTCGAGCCTGCAAGAAGCTCCTAACATTAGATCATTAGAATTTACTCATGCATTAAATACAACCAATAAAACCTAGTACACATCGGTTCATGTTTCCTAAGACGTTCAAGCATGTTACACAATGGAGATCTGCCAGTTTTCTTAAGCCTAACATTGAAATCATTCATCCAATACAACCATAAACAAGTAATCAACACATAATTAACATCTAGGTTTCACCAGATCTAAGAAAACACAAGATAAATCTAGCCTAGCATGTTGAAATCAAGACAAGCACAAGATATAGACAACCAACACATAGACATATTGATTGAATTAAGAGAAGACTTATCTCAATAGCACATGTAAGGATTCAAGGGTTGAAAACCCTTGAAAAGCTGTAAAATTCATACAAGGTTCGGCCCTAGCGTTTCTCCATACAAGTCCCTCTCTAATGAATGAAAATTAGAAAACTATATATAGATATTAGGAGGTGACGGCGTCAAGAACAAACTTGTGACGCCGTCATCTCGCCGCCAAATAAATCCTCGAACTGCCTAGATCT
>JARVZY010000198.1:0-25147 GCA_030686995.1 Artemisia argyi
GAAATTTTGATTACACATATTTCTTTTGATAATTTAGTAAAGTGAGTAGTATGTTGGTATTTATAAAATTTCACGGGGATACATATATTCAAGGCTAAAATTGATTTGTTTAACAAAAATGACTACGGGGTTTTTGTACGGTATTGTTGATTTGATTTGGAAGTGGAATTTCATCAAGTGTACTTATTTATCTCAAAGTCTAGGGGTGGTTGGATGCACGACTTTTGAAGATAACTTGTCTGCGCAAATTAAAAAATTCAGTCTTGACAATCTAGTTATTACTGATGTAAGGAGTTACGTTGTAGTGCTCACAGTATAGCTATCACTTTAAGGAGTTACGTTGTAGTACTCAGTGTCACGCGAAGCAGTGGATTGTTCAAGCGGCGAATATTTCGTGCAACCTCATACTTAAAGGAGTTACTTTGTAGTGCTCAGTATAGGTATTAAGTCACATCTATCGTACAAGCATTAAGTCACAAGATGGGATGTTTACTTCGTTTTCAAGCTGGTCATATCGGGCAGTCTCCATATGTGGTCATTACTAGTAGCCGGTGAATTACAAGGAGGTTTGATTACAGGTTGATTTGAGAGAAAAGTATTGAGAGTATATTTTTGCGACATATACTCACAAATTATGCTTACACGGTCTATCTATATTGCACCAGAAGTGTAAAGTACGGGTAATTTTGGCATGTACACACAATAGTATGATGATTTCGATACATCGCAACCATCAGGAGGGAGAAGAACATGCCAAAAGAAGTAGTGTTTCATCTCTAGTAAGTTGGTTGATCGAGGGAATTGTGCTTACACTGGAACCGAAGAAGTACTAATGACGTGTACATCGGAGCGTATTACCAACCTTCTGTGCAATGTTATGTGAGTTATATCGTCATGATGCTCCCCGAACGACAACCATGTGCCTACACTTATGAATCTACTTTATCCGCTGCGTGATGAAAAGAGAGTTGTCGGTTCAGGAGGGAGCAGGAAAAAGAATAAAGGCTCACTAGTTAGGAGGGAGTAATAACCTAACTAGACCATTACAGTTGAAGTTCAGAGCTACAAAGATCTGTGCCGTCAGTGCCAAAGATCAAATACGCCGAGTTCGTCGGAAGAGAGAACTTCAAGTCTGCCTCAGTATCTAGACTACAGAGGCTCTGCGCTTCAACAACGTCAACATAGTTTACTATTGTTGTTATTTACATTTTTATGTATTTATAGGTCTCATTGTAACCATTCACGTGTGACGATATCTTGGAGGGAGATTGTTAGCCTCGCTCTTTTATAAAGATAACGTCACATACGTGAATTGGACTAGATACGTAGTTAGTTGTGCCTTTAGGGACTACTATTGTACAAAAGGCAAACATGTAATAGGATGAGCCTATAAATACCCCTCATGACTCTCCATGAGGGGTGTGAGAAATTGTGTATTGTTCTTTCATTTTAATAAACTTCCATTTTCTTCACCCTCTCTCTACTTTATCTCTCTAAAAGCATACATGGATTTCATATACTTTGATCAACCAAGACCTCCCGAATCACATAAAAATCATCACTTTTCGGTCCTACACCTATAAATTAAACCCATCTCATTCGGTTTTGGGACACAGAAAAACGCTGCTCTTTGCCATTCGAATTCCAGCACTCTCGTCGATCAGAAACACGCAAGATTTCCGTGACCTTTCAGGCAAGTAAGTCAAGTCCGGCTGTACAACAGCTTTGGACGTTGTACCCTGGGAAACAGACGGCGAATTTGTTTTAAGGGAATCGTGTTTACACGAGCCTCGTTCCACGACTTTTACTGCTTTCTTTTATTTACGTTATATATAGTGTCTGTCTTCTGCTTCTACTCCATTCTGTCTGTATTTAATTTCTGTTATTTATTTATTATAATCTGATTTTATAAATAAAAGTGTTCACCGTCTCCCACACTAAGTTCATCAGGTTGAATCTCCCATAAATCTTCTTCCATTGTTGATGCCTTGTAGTAAAATCCCTTCACAAATGCTTTATTCGATACGATTTAGTCCGTAATTAGTTAATACCTGATTAAATAATTTATCAACAACATGATCTAAGAAATATATATCAAATTAGCTTAAAAAATAAATTCAGTAATGATCAAGTAATTAGAAAACCATACAACAACAATGATGAACCATAAAGAAACTACACCCATAAATTAAAATTTAATCATAAAAGTACAAACAACGTAATAACAGATTAATATCCCTAAACGTAACACATTACGCGCAATAACATTAATATAAACAAATTACCGATTCATATGTAGAGAAACGATGCACTTTAAAAAAAATTCAGAGTGCAATGAATAAATAAATACACACTAAACAAATAATATGCAGAAAGTGGTGGAATTGAACTACAAGAAGACTCTAGTAAACAGAAAAAGGGCCAAGACTCGTGTTTGATACTATTTCTTTAAAACATATTTGTTCTTTGTTTCCTGGATACAACAGCCAAAGTAGATGTATTGTCGGATCTAGCAAAACCTGCCTGAAAAATTCACTGGAACAAATGCGTGTTGCCGAGTTGAACAAATTTTGATTGAGTAGTGGTTCGATATGAAAAACTAATTTAGCTTATCGCTCTATATATATATTATGAAAACTTGTCTAGTTTTCCAAGATCAAATCATACTTTAACTCGATTTGAAATTTTTTAATAAGCATAAAACAAATAGGACATTGTTTGTTGATAAGCCTTAATCACTTGCTAAAATATATCTGATCCAAGATATGAAATGTTCTTTTAAAAAAGCGCAAATCTTTAATAAGCAAAAACTTTCGGAGAAAAATCAACGGTTACACTATTTTTACACAAAACAACGGTCTTTAGCAGAAAAAAAAAATCAATCAAAGATCAGAAATAATGAATATATTAGACCAAACAAATAGCAGTTTGAAAAATCAACGGTTACACTATTTTTACACAAAACATTTTTTTCCTTGTTTCAAAAACTTCGAAATAAATTAACAAACTTATTTTCCTTATATATGCTTGCATGCTCTTATGTTATCCCGGCGGGTCACACCGGTTGACCCGGTTTTAGAAACCCGGGTCAAAACAACCCGTTTTTTGACCGGGTTCCGGTCCGACCGGTTCGACCGGCCGGGTCGACCCGGGTTTCAAAACGTTGCTTCTATGTTTAGCACTTAGCGGATACTTTTGAAAGCCTATGAAAGCTAATATCATGTTTCCTAATTGGCTAATTTATCCACTTGCAGCTCGTGTTATCAAGTTCCTTCCTTCTTTTGACTATTTCAATTGCAAAGTTTTTTATTTGGTCAACAAAGCTTTTATTGGTAATATTATACTTTAGTTATTTAATTTATTTGATTTATGTTAATGGATATGAAAATTCCTATGTTCACATGATTTATTTGTAAGGGTTTTGTTAAACATAAGGATTAGAATTCTTTCAAGTTGAGTCAAACATGATAAATCATGTTCACTAATCATAAATAAGTAAAATTAATAAAACTTTTTCTTTTAACAAAAATCAGGGGCCCACTTTCTTATGTTTTCTCACAACAAAACTAACATAATTAATCATGTTTGACAATAACTTTAGAGGATCTTAATCCTAAACATAACCACGTTTAAGAAACAATCCAATGTATTATTGGTGATATATAGTCACTTTTGAAAGGGAGGTGATTTGCACACTTATAGAATTGATTGGCACACTCAAATTTAGAGTGTTTAGATATTTATACTCTCACATTATTTTTACTTATTTTCATACTGAAAATGTATAAATGTCAAAATACTCTAAATTTGAATGTGTCAATCAATTCTTAAAATGTACAAATCAGCTCCTCTTTTGAAAAGTTAAATGCATGGTTGAGTAGTTATTATTAAAGGTGTGCAAACAGTTAATGCATATCTTAATATCTTAACATAGCCTTTATAATTACACTAGCTTATAAGACCCGTGGAATCCACGGGTTTTTAGAAGAATGAATGCATAAAGAAATTATAAGTGTAATTATAGTAAGAAAAAACAATGAAGGCAATAAGTCAATGATACTATAAACAAATATGGATGTAACTATTAATCTAATAAACATTCATCCATGCACGTGGACTCCAACCTTGATGGTCTTGAAAAACAAATGTATATAGTGAGCGATAATTAAGTGATAAGACACTAAACATTTCGTGAGCACCTAATAAGTTTAAACAAAAAAAAGTGTAAGTAAAAGATGTTTGTGATTGATAATACATGTAAACAATAAAAAGTGGCATAAAACATATCATATGTATATTTGTACATACCTCTTGAAACTTAGTCATAGATCTTGAAAAACTTCTTTGTCGAATACCGTCGTCACAATCTCAACCGTTTAAGTTTGGGAAGCAATACTCTTCTATTCTGAGAATATTGTCATGATATGATACAGAGATAGATAATGATGTTAGGAAAATCAAGTGTACTAAATAAATAGCCAACTTATATAAGTATACAATAGATGTACCACCAAGCTATGTCGGAAATGTTGAATTTGATGTTTGCGCCCAATAGATTGGTGTAGTCGCAGATTGTGGTCTTATTTGAGTAGAAAGCGCAATATGAGCTACACATGTACAACTAATTATTACGAATAAAATTACTTTGAGTCTAAATTTAGTATCCAATTTTTTTTTATTCTACCAAATTGTGGAGGCGTTGGTAGACTGTGTTTGCTAGAGATGGCACGTCTATTTTGAGAAATGCTTCCTACATCTATTTATATAAATTGAATAACAATGGTCTACGAAGAATTAAACTTGAAGAAAATAAGTAAAACAAACAAAGGTACTTATATAAGGAGGGTAGGGTAAGGATCTAGTGAGAAGAAAACTTATAATGAGAAAGATGAGAAATAACTATAACCACATATTTGAGATGCGTCGACGTGAATTAAATGCATCTCTATTCATTTAGATGCATCCCAATTAGCTTCAAAAGTAATTTTGAAGTGAAAACTATGCAAAGTAGTATTTGTAACAAATTTGACCTTCAGAGGACAAAAAATATATAGGATTTTCCTAACTTGTTAAAATGCATATAATATATGTATATGCATCTAATTTTTAGCTAGAAAATATATTATGGTGCGTATAAAAGATTAGGTATTCATCTAACTCAAGTCAATGCATCTCTAATATGTGGTTATAGTTATTTCTCATCCTTCTAATTTTAAGAGTTCTTCTCATTTGATCCTAAACAAACCTTGAAAAATGTCAAAAAGTGAAGTTGTTGTTGATCCTCCTAAAAGTGAAGATGTTTAAATCACTGTGGAAGATATGCGTCAAAAAATATTTGTACACTTAAGCATATTTGTTACACATGTACTTGCGTAAGGAGTATCAAACAAAGTTGTATTTTCACATAGCTTTAAAAAGCAACTAACTATTAGTAACGTCTGAAAGCGGCCTTTGATGACTTGGTTATAAACCCGTGGAATCACGGGAATTTTTAAAAACTTATTCACTAAGGAGTTACGTATGTTAATAAATTTACAAACAACAATGAACATAAATAAGTTTCATCATTTTTTTAAGGGAATATTAAGTAATGTGTTAATGATACAATAAAGATTTTGGTTTGTAATTATTAAGAATTTGTTTAAACTTAGGCCCAATCTAAGTGTTTATGCTTCTTAGTTTATTTACTCCCTAAAAAGGTATGAGCGTGTTGAAATACACACCTTCAAAGTACATAATGGTTTTATCAAACAAAAATAAGCTATTAAACATCGAAAGATAAGCTTACCCTAAGACCCCCTTAAATGATTATCAACCAAGTTTTATCTTATAGTTTCTAATGTATTTTAAACAAACATTGATTTTGGACAAAAATACCTGAAAAACATATGCTGTAATACTTTTGCTTACTACCTTGAAATACATGTTGCCTCATTTATGAAAAACTTACAATGAATAAGTTTGATATTGTTGTCTTCATATGGGGCAAGATGGTGTTTTCATGGGAATCATAGCTATTGCTAATGGCTAAAGGAACACCATGGGAATCATAGCTATCGCTAATGGCTAAAGGATATCCTTTATCCCCCAACCTTTTGTTAGCTTCATATACCCAAACAATAGTCCTAGTGATAAATTTATATCCCACACAATAAGTTATAGTTATTACCATTCAAACCCTTGTTCTGATGCGTACATAACCTTCTAAATGTTACTATTCGAATATATATGTTTTAGTAATAATGTTATGTTAGAAAAGAATGAAAATATAAAATCACCATCATGGTGGAGAGAACTTTTTAAACTTCCTGATTTTATAAGTCGTAACTAAGGCGTATTACATTAATGTAGGAACAAATATTACATGAAAGGTAAAATAAAGTAGTTGTTGGTATAATGAATTTATAGTCATATAATTACAAATATATTTATACCAACTATTCCACATTTGTGCCTATAATCAAATTACATTAGAATATAGACTACCTCCATATGAATGTCTCTAATTATTACAACCACATTGATCAACACCGAATAAACCATGAGTCACCCACTTGAATGGGTCAAAACATATAAATAAGAAGCTGCTCTTAAAAAAGTTAGTACAAAGTGATGCAAATTTTCTATGACCATAATACAATTATAGAATTTTATTCAAAAGCTACAAATTTTAGCTATATTCAATATTACAAAACCAAACACAACATGCAATGAACCACTTTAAAATTCAAGACATTCCACCAAAAAACTCAAAAGATGTTGTCATCAAAGAAGGAAACACCACTTGCCTAAAAGTTGTAGAAGACCTCACAGAAAAATTACTTATTGTTGTCCCTGCTTATAAACTTGCACATACTTCACAACTAACGACAATAACTACCCAAAAAATCTGAATCGATTGCATGAGAAGGCTACTCCGACTCTGACTTGCACTTCTAGCGGGTCAAACTTTAAAAAAAAATGGAGTTAAAGGATATTTGTCAAATTAACGGGTTTGCCAATTGTGTACTCTATTAGCATAAAAATGCTAATACAAATGGCTTTAGCTTTGCAACGTTGCCTCTCAAGATCATTATTCATTTTCTCTCGCTCTTTCATGAGATTGTCATATTTCCTACAATGTTTCACAATTTTTCATGCACTATGGTTAGTTTATATACCATATGAAATAAGATCAAGATGCTTTATTATTGAAGTGTAT
Source organism: Artemisia argyi (assembly GCA_030686995.1). Lineage (NCBI taxonomy): Eukaryota > Viridiplantae > Streptophyta > Magnoliopsida > Asterales > Asteraceae > Artemisia > Artemisia argyi. Next base: position 7,202 of record JARVZY010000198.1, read on the forward strand.
AAAGATGTTTAGAGTTTTAGATTAAACTGCACATGTGTTACAGGCATGCATAAAACTGAAATTGTATTCAAAAACGTATACTTGATGTCCTGATGTTTAATACAATTATACAAACCTGGACAACAACTTCAAAGTTAAGATCCCGGGTCTCCCTGAACATCTTGTTACTGAATTAAGATCAAATTACAAAAAGTATAAGCAATAGGAGAAAGTGTCAAAAGTTACACTAAAAGCTGGTAATAAAACAAAATCGTCATTGAGAAAATATGGATAAAAAATTAGAGAACTTTATCAATGAACAATGATGAACAAACATAAAGTTACACACATAGAAAAATAGAGCCATAACAAATTAAATTGCTAAAAAACCATCACGATAACAAAGAACGTGTAAAACATTCAATCACGATAACAGAAAGCCTCCCACAACATCAAAGTTAAAATGAATCAAATACTTGCATACCATCGAAAGAAAATGATGCTTGTCTTTGATATGCTTAAATTCATTGCAATTTATCAAACATTGCATTTCCATCTGTAAGAAAAACAAAGTTATGCAATTAGGATGAGAACAACTTTGCACATAATCAATCAAGAATATTTATATTACATGAAAATTTATTAAATACAAAATGATCTATTACTTTACCAGTTTACCTTTATTGACATACAAATACAAACATATGAACAAAGAAGAAGTATAAACTGCAGACTTGATCGATTTGTATTGATTTAAAATTTATTGTATGACTCAACCTCAAAAGATAACGATATTATATCTAGTGCAAAAATATACCAAAAAAATAAATCGTGGACCCTTTTCTTTTGTAGTTGATAAAAACTGAGCTTCAATGACATTTACTTCTAGACTAAAGTGGACTTTTTTCTTTTGTAGTTGAAATTACTTGTTTTTACCCGTTTGAAATAAGATATTACCCGACTCTCCATATTCGTTTTATCTGTCTAAGAGGTACATGTCTAATAGCATAATCAATATATACTCTTTGACTATATGTACTTGAACTTTAGTGCTTTTGCACGGTGAGCCCTAAGCTTTCCACTGATAATCATGTGAGAATGATGAAGAATATTAGAGATAGTAACACAAGTTGTCATAGAGGACTAAATAGAAATAAGCACATATCGTAACATACCTCCCAACCCTTTGCTTCATTCGCCATAACAAACCTCAAAACACCATTGCAAGCCCCATATAAAGTTGAACCTAATACCAGTCAAAAGACTTATTAAACGTCAAATTTTTATACGTAATGACAGAAATCATTAACAATTAGAAACCTACAAACAGCCTAGCATCCAAGATGCTTGTATCACAAAGACTCAGCTTAAGCAATGGCACAGAGCCCTCAGTTGTTGATTCGTTCAGCATAGAGTTAAACACCATTTGCGTACAACTTGAATCGCTTTTGAACTATAGAAGTCAACTCCCTTATTCTCCGTCTCTTCTCACCTGCAAATAGAAGGTTCAATTTGTGTGACTATCTTAACAGTGGTTGCTGAAATTATTAGATAACATAATTTTACAAAATTGCTATTATAGGATAATATGACATATCTGAGATATGCATATATCAAAACTAAGCAAGCAAATAGACCTTTTGTATTCAACACACATGCAGACCAGTTGCTACAAATACGACTAAAAAATAAACATAGACATGTGTAATATTAACTACATAAGTTACGATTACTTTTAATAAAGGACATCAAAAGTTCACTTAAAATCATATATAATATATAATACTATATAAGTCACAAACCACCAAAAATTTACTTAAAACTTGATTTATTTATTTTATGATATTATTAAAAAGAATACTCGTAAAGCCATCTTTTTGAGGTTGTTCATTGCATAGAACTGCTTCAAACCAAGCCGAAAAAAATCATTTAACCCCATACATATCTGCCTCAAATGATTAACTCTAAAATCAATATCAAGTCAATTATAATCAAACTTGGACTTATAACGTAAATAAAACTTACCAGTGACCACTTGAGAGCCTTCCAAACTTCCAAATATCCGCTTCAATTCATATAAATAGTTTTCCCCAAATATTTTTTTTAAGGTTTTAATAAAATAATGATTTAATTGATCTTAATCAAAGCAAATATATTAAATTTCAAACATATTAAATTAAATATGCACAAAATTAAGAGATAATTACCGATTTGAAGACTCTTTAGCAAAACACCCACTCCATAGATCGACTGATATCGATTCAACTGCTTAGGGTTGACGAATCTGGTTGGGCAACAAAAAACTGTATGAAATCGAGATTAAATAAAAAAAAAACGCATAACATATTTTAGGGGTGATTTGAATAACGCGTATGGTAATTAATGTGTTCTAAAAAAATTAATGTGTAATTGAAACTGATTAGCTGTGATTGAATGACTTTACAAAAATAAATCAATCAGTTACTTGATTAGCTGTGATTTGAATTTTTATTGATTAGGATTTAATGAATTGGTTGAAGCGTTTGTTCTTGACACTGATTTAATGTGTATAGGAGCGTATAATTGATTAGAATGTGTGATGAAGTATTGCATTGAAAGGTTGTACGCATTAAATACTCCACCAATCACAACGCATACACATCAGCACATTAATTGCATCGGCTGCTTTAGAGTGCTTATAAATTATTCTGGTTTATTATAATTTATATAGATTTAGCAACTTGCTATTTGTAAATTCAGGACTATGTGTAAAAGATTATAATTAAACATAGCCTTTAGACATGTCCCGTAATTGAAATGAACTAATAAAGAAGTAACTAAAACTGGCCATTCTTCGGCTATACATATGCACATTGAATACAAAAAAGAAATTATAATACTAGAAACTTAAGTTTTTGCCACATATAAATCCAAATCCAAATTTTCATTATTCACGCCTCAGAGTGCCACAAAATTTCTAAACAACGCCAGTGTCAGTATCCACAATCATACTCTTGAAGCTAAGTTTCCCAACAAAAAAAAATAAAAATAAAAAAATGACATAAATTATACCAATCAAGCCATCTTGCTGTTAAAACATTTTATGAAGATACAGGAACCGCTATTCGGTTCCTTGGGTTCTGATATCATCTTTTCACACTTCTTCACACGTAAACGAAGCTCTTCAATTTCTGACTGCATCAATTTGATCTGTTGAGCCACCGTCACTGGCTTCACGTCTACATACACTTTGAGTTTCTTTTCACTTTTAACAATACCCTTAGAACAGAAAATAGATGATAAGTCATTAACAGATGTATCTTCGGACACAAAAGTTCTTTGAACCAAGAAAATCTCCTTTTCGATCACATTGGGTAGAGGCGCTACATTTTCACCCCTTCTTGTGATAGTCACTTCACATATTGAGAACGGTTTGACGATGCCTTCATGTGGTACTACTTGATACAGCTTAGGACGTGTTATTTTAACTTTAAATGCCATATGGCGATTGGAGTTATTGGCCAGCTTTAGGATGCACGAGATGTGCTTTTTGGGTTCAAACATAAATCTGAGTTCCTTGGGTTGTATCTCCCCAATATCTTCCTCCATTCTTGATGCCTTCACGTAAAATGCATAACATCAATTAGTTAACATTCAAGTTGTAACTTATCAACGACACCATCCAAGACTACTCGAAAAGTAAAATGCATAACATCAATTAGTTAACATTCAAGTTGTAACTTATCAACGACACCATCCAAGACTACTCGAAGTCTCTAATCATGACTTATTTGCAGTACTCTCCCTTATGCCTTATAATTATATACTAGTATCCTAATACGTAGTATCTCCCATTTGATCTTATACAATAGATAGTGCTAACCATCTATGCTTAAGCGTTCAATAGATACAAAGGAAACAAATTTTTACTAACTTGATGCCTCTTTGAGTATAAACAGATATTTTTCTAGAATGAGTTAAAAATTTATATCAGCAAATTAAGGAAAATCGGAAACTGCTACGAAAATATAATCAATATATCCCGACTAATGAAGTAACGGTGAGCACCTTAATTATAGTTTGATTGATTTCGTTAAAAACCCGTTTGATCACTCTGATTCTTCCAATAACAAATTCCTTAATCTTCACCTGCAATAGAAAAAGAATTCATGAAGATGAATGTATCGAAACCTCTTATTTACTTCCTCTATAGCCTAAATCCGCCCTTGATCTAACCTCTTTTATTTACTTTCTTCAATAACATTCATTTGCTTTTTCTTTCTTAGTAAGTACGATTAACACGAAACTTATAACAAACAAGAAAGGCCAAATAACCACATGAGAACAGACATTAAAAGATCATGCGGAAGTTAAAAACTATCACGTACCAGGAGGTGCGTATAACCGATTTCAGCAGATTAACTCGCGTTCATTAATTACCTAATAGGTAACCAACAAACATGCAGACTGTAAAATGAGATCAAGTTACAAAATAAAATCAACAAAACACAGTAGTTTATACTTCTAAGTTGTTTGATCAGTAAGAAAATATTTCGGGTTCGATTTCATTAGAGTACTTTTAATGATCATGAAGTTACAGAAATCAAGAACTGTTGATAAACTCGATATTTTAAAGTAATGAGAAAAAGTTAGAAATAGAATTACCTGCAGAAGAATAGAATTTGGTTAAAAAAATGGGTTAACGATTGAAGATGAAGAATAGGGTTTGTTTGGTTAGTTGGTTCTTGAAATGCGGATGGTCAGTTTCAGTTCGGTTATGACCGTTTTATTCAAATTCAAGGGTATAGAATCATGTTTCATAAAAATTCTATCTGATAATGGTTTTTTACTTTGGGTCCTTTTACTTTTTTACAATATGTTGTTTAAAGATGTTTTCGAGTAAATATGCAAATATGCAAGTTTTAATGGGTAAATATATGTAATACTTTTTTAATAGTGCATGCATCAATGTAAATATTTGTACAAATCAACTCTTAATTTTAAAACTCCAGCCAACAGACCAAACACTAATGAATATTACAAGTAAAAGGCATAATTTCAATAAAGATCTTGAGGTTAATGATTTTGATAAGACTCCAGAGCTTAATGAGCTAAGTGTTTTGATACTCGATCTTGAATCAAAATCTTACTCACTTTGTTTCCAGCTTGACTCAGTTTAAATCAAGCCGGTTTCATGTAGCTTCAAGTAGCTTAAGCTAAGCTGAGTAAAATTCGAATACCTTTTAAATTAATTATTCTATAGATGAGGCCCAACAACCTTCAAATTGTGGAAAACTCTCCTTTCAGGAAAGCAAACTAAACAATATTTAAATTTAGAGTTAATTTCATAAATCATTCATGTGGTTTGACGGGTTTAACGGAATGCATCCCTCTCACGAATTTTTAACAGATCCTCTCCCTGTGGGATCAGAATGTCATAAATACCTTTAAATGTGTTTCATAAATGGTCCTTATGGTTTGTTGAATATCACGGATTTAGTCCATGCGTCAATTATTTTTATTTATTTATTATTATTACAAGTATTATTATTTTTTAATTTTATAAAACATTTTGAAGGAATTTCTTTTATCTTGTGGAAAATATTAAAAATTTTCAAAATTTTTTATATAAATGTCAACTATTTTTGTCAAAAAATGTCAAAAATTATATATACATATATATTTTGCGAAAAATACAAAAAAAAAAGTTTTAAAATTATTTCAAAGCTTGTTTTGTCAAAATTAAAAAAAAAATGCTAAATATTTTGACAGAAATTTAACAAATATTTTTTAAAAATCTTTTTTGTAAAAAAAAAAAAAAAAAATCCATTAAAAAGTATTCAAAAAAGTTCCAAAAAATTATGACAATTAAAATAATTAAAAAAAATTAAAAAGGTTGTTAAAAAAACTGTCATATATATATATATATATATTTTTTAAAAATTTTTGGCATCTTTTTTTTGAACTTTTTTAGATACATTTTAATGGATTTTTTTTTTTAATTTCTTGACAAAAAGGATTTTCAAAAATATTTGCTAAATTTCTGTCAAAAAATTTAGCCAGATTTTTTTTTTTAGTTAAATTTTTTGACAAGAAAAACTTTGACATAATTTTTAACTTTTTTTTAATATTTTTCGCAGAATATATATGTGTATTTATTTTTTGACAAATTTAAAAAAAATTGACAAAAAATTTTGACATTTATATAAAAAATTTGAAAATTTTTGAATATTTTCAGTAGAATAAAAAAAAATTAGGTCAAAATTCTTTATTAAAGAAAAGAACACCCTTGTAAAAAAAACATTCAAGAAATCTAAGAAAAATCTAGTAAATAATTTTTTTTATCAAAAAATTATATATAAAAAAATAATCTCCGTCCAAAAGTATTCAAAAAATGTTAAAATTAAAAATTAAAAAAAAAATCTACCAAAAAGGTTTTAAATCTTCAGTCAATTTATTTATTTATTTATTTATTTTTATTATTTTTTATTTTTTTTAATTCGGACAAAAAAAGTTTTGAAAAAAAATAAGAAAAAAAGAAAACCACATGGACTAAATCTATGATACGAGACAAACCACGGGAACTACACGCTTAAATATACGAGGGTATTAATGTCATTTCAACTATCCTTGACAGTCAGACTAACAAAAAAAATGGTCAAGGGACCAAACCTGTTACGGGTCAAAACCACATGGAAATGATCCGTTAAAAATTCTTGAGAGGGACCAACTCCGTTAAACCCGCCAAACCACAGGGATGATTTATGAAATTAACTCATAAATTTATAAAATTTTACTTGCATACAAACACATACATGCACTTATGCACATGTAAATAAAAATTGATTCAAGAGCATGGGATTCTAATCTAAATCCAGAAAACACAAAAATAGAAATAGCTAGTCGTGACATAATTGATGCGGCACATGGAACATCTCAATCAATAAAAATCTATGTATATCTTTAGTTAACCAATTTATCATTTTTTTTTAGAGAAAAATGTTTACGATTGTTAATTTTAATTATTTTCTTCTTAAGAAAGTAAATAGAAAATTTCAACAAAATTATTTGATACAAGGTGCGGTAAAGTAGTCCACCTTAATAGAAAATTGCATTTTTGAGAGTTTGATTAATTAAACACATATGGCAAAATGACACTTTTCTTTCTCTTGGATTAAGACCAAAATTCACTAAAGGAAAGCCAAACATGGAGCTTCAAATGAAGATCCAAACCCCCTAGCTAGATTACAAAAAACCAATAAAAGATTACAAAAAACCAATAATCTTACATGTTTCTTTGTTAGCAAACACATGCCATTCTATATACTCTAGATGGCAATATTGCTCCCTACTATCTAAAGACACAAACTTTCTAAAGAGGGTAATTAGGAAAACCCAAGACAAATAGCTCAATGATGCTCTAAAGATCAACTGATCACAAAATCTTTTTGCATGACGTTAAAGCTTCTATTTATTACAAAATGACATTTTTTTCTCTCTACTAACTATATGTAACCCAAACGTCTAGCCAGCATCAATGAATCTATTATTGACATTACAAGTCTTTTCTATAGTACAAAATTCAAAGTTTCTTTATACTAGTATCTAATGACCTAAACTTATGAAAGAGGTTAACTAGCCAAATTCATGTGCATAGTCCAATGATGTAGCTAACATGATGGAATCTTTTGGTCTATGTTGAAGTGTTGAACAAAACAGATGATATCTTTATTTAAGTTGCAATGACAATTGTTAAAAATACAAATCCATGATCAATTTATAACAAAATATTTTTAACTGATTAGAACAAAACAGATTTTATTAAGAATCAACCCAACCAACCACTCCATGGTTGATTCATCATTATTTTACAATATGACGGTGTATCGGGTCTCGGAAGACCCGATTCCCATGACGAACCAAAATGTGATCCACTGACGAGTATGATCCACTGACGATACCAAGTGATGAACCAAAAATACGAACCAAAAGGGTTGTCACTAACTGACAAGCTCCACGTCATTATAAAAAGGATGTCCTAACTATGGGGCTGTACGGACAGGCCCATCAAGCCCATGCTTAATTCTCAGAATAAGTAAGTAGTATAAATAGCCCCAACTATTCACAGTTGAGGGCAAGATTTCTTAGAGAGCAATTACTCTGAAACAAACTAGCACTTATACTTTATATTTCATATTTCAATCATATCACCCATACTCATTCTCACACCGGAGCTGGGTCTCGGACTAAACACCCGAGGCGAGGCTAATGTGTGTTACTTGTCTTATCATGCCTCAAGACTTAGCAGGAGATACGAAGTTACTTGAGGTTCGGAGCACGTCAGTAGATCCGAACACCTTTGAAGACCCGGACTTCTTTTCTATATCCTAGGTGCGGATTATTGCATCTACAAACTGGCGTCATTCGTGGGACCGCTATTTCACTCTACCTAGTTAAGTGAGCAATGGCTGGTTCAAGCAATAATCTTGATACCCCTCCTACGAAGGAGAATAATACCGATGGAGGAACAAACACGTCCGGTGTCGATCAAAAGGCGTTCATCACTGATAGCATCAAGGCTTTACAAGTGTTGATCAAGCAATCCCAAGAAGGAACGAGTGGCATACGTTCCACCCAACTTGATTTCGAAGAAGATGACATGTCTCGTCCTTTCACAGGAAGTGAATATGTGGATGGCAAGTACAAAGACGTGGCTCCCACTTAACGGACAAAGGAAGAAGATCTCAGCAAACCTTTCAAAGAAGCACAACTTAACTCTCCATTCTCCTCACGAATCCTCATGTTCTCAGCTCCCAAGTGCAAAATGCCTCGTCACATCCGAATGTATGATGGGTCGAAGGACCCAGAGGATCACCTTAGCCCCTTCTCAAGAGATGCTATTAACAATGAATGGCCCATGCCAGTATGGTGCCGTATGTTTCAACAAACGTTGGAAGATAGGGCGAGGGGATGGTTTGACAAGCTCGCTAATGGGTGTATTGACGAATGGTTTGAATTGAAGAGAAGGTTCCTCATTCGCTTCTCACAAAGGAAAAAATGCTTTAAGGATCCCACAGAGATTCACAAGATCCAAAGGAAGGAAAACGAGACTCTCTCGGCCTTCAAAGAATGATCCATAGAGGAAAGCGGGCGTATTCTCGATGTTCCTGAGATCATGCAGATAGGAGCATTCATGTATGGACACAAGTGTCCCGAGCTCTCAAAGAAGTTTGCTGACAAGATCCGAAGGACTCTAGATGAAATGATGGAGAGAGTGGATGACTTCCTCAAGTCGGAAGAAGCCTACGACACAACGGAAGCACCTCGAGGTGAGGCGATAGATTCCCAAAATAAGGGGAATAACGTCTATAAGAACGATAGGTCGTATGGGGAAAAGAGGAAACCAAATAAGCCCCACAATCACTACGGAGGGGGATATTCTTCTCACTCAAGGGACACTCGTCCTCCTTATCCAAGAGAAGCTCGTGCTCCATATCAACAACATCGACCTGCTCAATGGGTGACGATCAACTCTCTTTCTAAAACCCAGTGGAGAACCTAACCAGTGAACATCAACTGAACCTGCCTCGTCCACCTCCCTTGATTGGTACTCCTCGGAAGGAGGATTTAGATCGGTTCTGTGAATACCATGGCGAGAAAGGACATTACACTGACGATTGCTACCAACTGAAGAAGCAACTTGCAATCGCCCTTGAGTCAGGAAAATTGAATCACTTAATCCTCGAGGTTAAAAATAAAGCCAAAGGAAACCAGAATGGGAGAGGGAAAGTCATCAACATGGTGCGATCATCAGGCTATGGGAGGAAGAGAAGGCCGGAGGAGGTCGAAGAAAGCTAGATGAATGTGGATATCACTTTTCCGCCAGTCTCTCGAGCAAATGCAAAAGAGTTACCAATCATCATTCAAGCTGAGATAGCAGGGTATTTGGTACAAAGAATTTACGTGGATAATGGTGTTGGTTCGGAGATAATGTATGAACACTGCTTTAGATACCTAGACTCACGGACACAAAATCAGTTAAGACCATCCAACACCCCGCCATTAGGATTTTCAGGAGAAATCTCCCAGCCACTCGGAGTGATTAACTTAGAAGTAATTGTGGGGGAAGGAACAAGGTCGAGAAGGACGACCATGGAATTTGCAATCGTACGTGCAGCTTCGCCATACAATGTCTTGCCAGGCAGGCCAGGGATTAGCATCTTGAAGGCTGTTCCCTCCACCATTCATGCTATGTTCAAATTCCCAACTCCTGGAGGAGTAGCAACCATCATCACTCGACCATCCATGATTGTAGAATGCCGGCGAGCTAAAAAGATGTGCATGCTTGATGCGACATCTAAGACGAATGATGGAGTCTTGGCGGGTTGTAACATTGTAGAACAAAAAACCGAGGAAGTTAGGGTGAATGACAAGTACCTAGAGCAACTTGTTACAATCAATGCTGGACTTTCACCCGAATGTAAGTATGAGTTGAAGAAGTTACTGAGGGCTAACCTGGATATCTTTGCATGGAAGCCCTCTGACATGACAGGGATACCCAGGCACATAACTGAGCATCACTTTCATGAAAATCCATCGAGGGAGCCGGTTAGGCAAAAACGGAGGACTTTAGCTCCAGTGAGAGGGCAAGCTGTGACCAAAGAAGTTCAAGAATGGGTAAAGGCAGGAATCATTCGTTAAGTTAGATACCCAACGTGGATCTTGAATTATGTGTTAGTAAAGAAGGACGATGGGAGCTGGAGGATGTGCATTGACTTCAAAGACATTAACAAAGCATGCCCCAAAGATCATTACCCCCTCCCAAAAATCGATTAGAAGGTCGAGTCGGTAATTGGATTCAGGTTCAAATGCTTCCTCGATGCATACAAAGGGTATCATCAGATACAAAGATCATTAAGACAAGTATCAAGTTTCATTATCTCAGTTAAAGAGTCTCAGCCATCCTCAAGTACTTTGTTTACTTTTGATCGAATAAGCCATATAGTTAACAAACTAATCTCTTCAGCAATCAGCACCATTATTATTAGTACCTCCCAATGATGTTCCAGTACTTCCATCCTTGTATGTTCCTTCATCGTCCACCTAGGCAGTTTATAATGGTCGGGAATAGATTTTACTAACTTCCTCTTCATGATATAGAGAATATGTTTGCACAATATACCATAAGTTTCAAATTTTGCACATGAACAACTAGCAAAAATATCAGTACTTACTTTGTATTCAACAATTTTCCAATTCTCTTTATTTCCTTTCAAATATCCAACATGATATTTTAGCAAATCCGAATCCTTGCTTACTTTTTCATGCCCACAATCAAAGATAGCCTTCCATTATAAATTGAAGATATCATAGATATTTCGTGTATAACACTCGACACCATTGCATCAATCGGATGATCACCGTGTAGTGTAGTTTTTGAATCCTAGTTCTAAAATCTTGGTCTTATTTCATAAATAAATGAATAATGTATTTTAGAAGGATTTTTTATCCTAAGTAACCTAACGTTTGTATTCTAGAGTCTCTTGTCTCTTCTCCGATCATTCAACAACCAAGTAAGCTTCTATTTTTATTTTCAGAAAAATTTGTAAGTTTACTTATCAACAACTTTTATTTGATAATGCTAAGTGTTAACATCAAGAAAAACTAATCATATTTATAGTCTAATCGATATTTATAGTATGTGTTGAATATCGTCTATATGGAAAAAAAAAATAAACCATTTATATAAAATATAGATTTAAAAGATGTACTAATGTAACGAGAACCTTATTTATAGAAATATTTAGACATTAGAATGATGAAGCGAAAAGTGTACCGCTTCTGGGGGGTCATTTAAGCTCAAAGTCGAGATTATTTGATCAAATATTACCCTAAATCGTTCCTTTTGTCATTTTAGGTACTTTTGAGAGGAATTTTATAAAAGGAAGCATTTTGGAATTTTTTGGAGCGAAAAAGTAAAGAAAACGACAAAGTCTCAAAATCATGCTGGAAATTGCACTTGACGGTGTCACATGTTGCTAGTGACGGCGTCATGACTTGACAAAGAGGTGGATAAGTCAATTACACGTGACGCGCCAGAATGTTTTCTGAAGATTTTGTGACGGCGTCACGTTATAAGTTGTCAAGGTCGTTGATGAGGCGAAAAATGAACCGTTTTTAGGGGGTCATTTAAGCCGGAATTGGAAATATTGCCCTAAATCGTTCCTTTTGTGATTTTAGGTACTTTGGGAGTGAATTCTGGAAAATGAAGCATTTTTGACGTTTTTGGAGCATAAAAGTGAAGAAAGCGGCAAAGACTTAATTTTCCTTGCTGGGAACAGTAGATGACGGCGTCAAGAAGAATTTTATGACGGCGTCAGGAGCAAAATGGATGACGGCCCAAAGAAAACGTGACGGCGTCAGAAGTAGGGCGTCAAGAGTAAATTTGGTGACGGCCTGGAATAAGATTACACATGATGGCGTCAGATCCAGATCAAGGCAGTCCGAGAACTTTATTGGCGGCGAGATGACGGCGTCAGAATTTTACTCTTGACGCCGTCACCTCACAAAATTTATATATACTTTTCTATTTTTCATTCATTAAGAGAGGAACTTGTGTGGAGAATTCTAGGGCCGAACCTAATAAACCCTAGGTCGTTTGTAACAGCATTTTCAAGGGTTTTCACCCCTTGAAACCCTTCATGTTCAATTGAGATAAGTTTCCTTTCAATTCATTCAATATGTCTATGTGTTGTTTGAATATATCTTATGTTTGTCTTGACTTTAACATGCTAGGCTAGATCTTTTGTGTGTTTGCTTAGATGTAATGAAACCTAGATGTTGATTATAGGTTGATTGCTTGTTTATAGTTGTAATGGATGAATGATTTCAATGTTAGGCTTAAGAAAACTGGCAGATCTCCATTGTGTAACTTGCTTGAACGTCTTAAGAAACATGAACCGATTTGTACTAGGTTTTTAGGGTTGTATTTAATGCATGAGCGAATTCTAGTGATCCCATGTTAGGAGCTTCTTAGCCGGCTCGACATAGGAGTGAAGTAGGAGCTTATAGAATTAGGGAAGTAAGTACGCCACCCCATGAATGGTATTAAGGAATATAACCCGTCATCCACGCAACTGTAACAAGTAATTAACCTCTAAAAGATATCTAGGGAGTAGTGAAATCTAAGTAAACACAATTCTCCCATATATTGCTCACACCACCAGTTTAATTTAGTTTATTTACATTTTTCTTATTTTATTTTGATTGCATTTTAGTTATTGGGTTAATTGACTAGCAACTAATTCCGCCCACTCTTCCAATACCCGAGATTTTACTTGCTTTCATAAAAATATAAAAATACAAAAAGAATCATCCCTCACCTCTAGATCTAGTTTTTAGGCTTTCTAATCGTAGCGACACTATTCCTGAGTTGAACGATCAATCCCCCGGTACTTGGCACTATACTATACTACAACGATCAGGTACACTGCCTGGTGGGGGTTGTAAGCTTCTCGAGATCCCTCGAGAGGTAAAGCCTGGTGCAATTCCCACGCATCAGCCGTCACAAGTAAATGCAAAGAGAGACGGCCCAGAGTCCATAAAGAGTGACGGCGTCAGAAGTGGATCTAGGCAATACGAGTATTATTTTGGCGGCGAGTTGACGGCGTCACACCTATCTCTTAACGCCGTCAGGATACAAAATCTATATATAGTTTTCTAGTTTTCATTCATTGTGTGCAACTTTGAAGGGAGTAAACCCTAGACGAATTTACAGATATTTTAAGGGTTTCAACCCTTTGTTTCATCCATGCTTAATTGAAGATAAGTCTTTCATCAAATCATTCAATATGTCTATGTGTTGTTTGATTATATCTTACGCTTGTCTTCTCTTTAACATGCTAGCCTAGGTTTTCTTTGTGTTTGCTTAAATGTAATGAAACTTAGATATTAATTATGGCTTGGTTGTTTGTTTATAATTGTTGTGGATGAATGAATTCGACGTTAGGCTTAAGAAAACTGGCAGACTTCCAGTTGGTAACTTGCTTGAACGTCTTAAGAAACATGATCGGAGGTGTACTACGATATTTTGGTTGTATTTAATGCGTAAGTAACTACTAATGAGGCCATGTTAGGAGCTAGTAGTCGGCTCGACATAGGAAGAGGTAGAAGTTTATAAAGTTAGGGAAGATTGTACACGGCCCTACGAATAGTATTAAGGAATATAACCCGTCATCCATGCAATTGTAACAAACTAATCAACCTGTAAAAGATAGCTAGGGAGTAGTGAAATCTAAGTAAACACATTTTCTCTCATTATTGTTTTCACCACAATTAGTTTAAGTTTAGTTTATTTTATTTTGATTGCATCTTTAGTTATTTGGGTTAGTTGACTAGCAACTAATTCCGCTCACTCCTTCAAAACCCGAGATTTTTACTTGCTTTCAATAAAATATAAAAATACAAAAAGAATCACTCCTCACCTCTAGACCTAGTTTAATTGAGTTTTAATCCTAGCGAACACTATTCTTTGAGTTGAACGATCAATCCCCCGTTACTTGCCCATATACTATAATACAACGGTCAGGTACACTGCCTGGTAGGGATTGCAAACTTCTCAAGATCCCTTGAGAGGTAAAACCTTTTGCGAGGGCGCAATTCCACGCATCATAGAACCTTATTTAACACTTTGGCTTATGTTCCATTATATTGTTCGACTTGCGTGCGAGAATGTTATTCTTACTTTTATTACTGTTAAATCAGTCTAATTTGGTTTTCAAATACGGTTTTAGTTTGTTTTACTTTATAAATATATTTATTGATGAGTTTTGCTATTAAACATAATATTTTTGTATACAATCAAGCTTTTCAAGCCAAGCTCAAGCTTTGTTCGAAACCTACTCAAGCTAAGCTCCAAGTCTGGATGATTAAAGCTTGACGAGCTATCAAGCCAAACTCAAGCCTACTGTTTTTATTTCGATCCAAGCTCAAGCCTTATCAAGCTCGTGCTCGGCTTGACTCGATTGCATCCCTATCTTGCACTGCATAACTTTTTCTTCTATTTTCAACCAGTTTCAATTCACAACTGTATGTCAGTTGTCAAACATACAGTTTCACATTCTATCAAATTTAAGATGACAATGGATGGGCCTAAGAATTACTCTTTTTTTAGGTGAAGATTTTGGTTTCTTAAACGGTAGTACGGTAGTAATAGTTTATAAGATTGTGCTATTATGGCTATGTTTAGCGCGAAGCTTTTTGGGGCGATGAATGGTGAGAATAAGCTTTTTGATTTTTATTGTTTGTTTGGCAAAGGAGCAGTGAGCTTTGCTATTTTTTTAAGAATGCTTATTTTTTTAATATTTCTTTAAGAAGTTGTGAGCGGTGAGTTGTGACTCACAGCTCACTGCTACTTTTACCAAACATACTAGATTATTAAAAAAAAAAAAAAAAAAAAAAAAAAAAAACCTTTCAAACTAGAGATTACTAAACTAAGCCAAAAACACCTTTGTTCAAAGAGTTGGTCACTTTTTGCACCATTTTCTCATTTTGGTCATGCTCAACTGTTCGAATTTACCCATTTAGTGACACATGTCCTTGCCTTGTATTTTTTTTAAACAACTTTGGACCACTATAGGTGGAGTTGAACATGACACGTGTCATTAAAATGGGTAGAGTCGAGCAATTGAGCATTACCAAAATAAGAAAATGTGTAAAAAGAGACCAAGTCTTGGATCAATGTTGCTTGCTTATTTATTTATTTATTTATTTTTGCTTAGTTGGGTAATTTTCTCTTTAGATTATACATATATACATTTGTCGTTCAAAAACGGCGGCTTTTTTATGTCGTTTTGACAATGGGCTTACGCTGGGCTGCTAACTTTACCTATGGCCTGTTAATCTTTGTTCGTTTCAAATTCCGGGTAAATTGCAAAAAATGTCCTTGTGGTATGTCATTTTTGCATCGTATACATCTCAAAACTTAAAATAGCGAATAATGTCCATGGTATATTCACTTCGTGCAAATTATGTCATTTTCATTGACGACCGTTAAAAAACCTTGTTAGTCATGGTCAAAGGGCATACGAAATGACGAATTTACTCTCGTCTTCTTCCTACAATTAATTTTTTTTTGAATTTGCAATTATGTTGTAATCCCACCACTACCCTCTACCACCACACAACCAGCACCACCACCCTCTCTCACCACACAACCACCACCATCAAATCCCTTTTTTTCAGCATCTTAACGCACGACAATTTCAAAAACCAAATAATTAAACAGCCCTTCAATTTCTAGAGTAAACAAACAATTAAACAGCCCTTCAATAATTAAACAACCCATTGACACCGACAGTCTTAAGGGGTGTTTGTTTTGGCATATATATTCGGCTTATGACTTATTTGATTTTGGGCTTATGTTTCATAAGCTCACTTTTTGTGGCTTATTTTGAAACTTATTATGTCACAATAAACTTATATAGGAGGAAAAGTTTCGAAATAAGCCACAAAAAGTAAGCTTATGTAAGCCCAAAATCAAATAAGTCATAAGCCGGCTATATAAGCCAAAACAAACAGTCAAACACCCCCTTACCACTTGTCACTAGTGTGTTTATTGCTTGTTGTCTGTTGCCATAGATATTTTCTTTGTCATTGTGATGGACAAAATTACTTTATGATTCAATTATGGCCTATAAAAAAGTTGTCGATAGAAGATATCTTTGTACGTGAATCACATGTTTTGCAAATTTGTAACATCACACATGGACACCTAACTGGCTAACTTATATGTTGGACCATCAGTTCTCTAGAACAGTTGTGTTTCAAACACCTTCCTTATCTCATGTTTTGCAAAACGTCCAATAGTTCACATAAATCAGAAGCGTGCGTGCAGTTAGACTCGGTTAATTTGCTAGCACCTAGCAGACCCTAAAATGGGTTAGGTGATAATTTGCTATCACAACCCAATATCTATATTCTCTATTATCTTTGCACAAGCTAGTTTATTGTTTGATTTAACTTGTAACTTAAATTACGAATATAATAAACTTAATTGTATTAGTTGCTCCGAAAAGATTTCGAAAAATTGTTGAAAAAGATATTCTTTACCAGCTACTATATAATTATAGTTAAATTAACTTAATCAAGATGGACTTTGAATGGATGTTGTTGTCTGCTTTTTATTTTGTGTTGTTGATTTATAATTTGAGGGGAAAGGAAAGACAAGAAAATTCTTAAGTTTTTTTAGAAGTGAAAAAGGAATTGAAGAAGAAAATGAGAGAAAACTTTTAAAAAAATCTTAGCCCCATTTATGGGAGGAAATGGAAAAAGAACAATAACATATTTTGCGTAAAGACTAATATGCTCTTTTAAAAGATTTGGTAGTAACAATTAAAGGGCATACATGTACTTGAACAAGTTATTTCTTTACTTGATGAAAATCTTAATTTTGTGTTATCCAATGGAGACACTCGCATGAAGTAGTATTGATGCAAACCGAAATAGTTATATGACCATTGCATGCATGAGGTAAAATCCCGTACTTACCATTGCACAACTAACATAACATGTTTTAAAGTACGCTTTGATTTAATTAAAACCGCCATGAAATGATACTCGTACTAGGTTCATTCTTATTGTAGGATTTGTGCATAATTTTGTCTATGAATTTGTTAAAATGGATCATTGATCTGATTTCCTCTTGTATACACTATAAGAAAAAAGTCAAATAGTAACACACAAAAAGTGTTAGAAAATGTCCAAAAAAGTGTCACTAAATGTATTTTTTTTCACCTTCACTTATAAAAAGTGTCAATAAAAGTCCAGGCGGTAAAAGTATATAGTGACACAGTTTATTGACACTTAAATAGTGTCAGGATTGGTTGTGTCTATTTTTGACACATACTTGTGTCACTATAGGTTATTACCACAGGTATGTACTCTTTGTACATACATATGGTATATTCATTCCAAATTAACTAGTGCATA